>JADBJO010011213.1:17500-25000 GCA_016801955.1 Conus betulinus
TTACCCTCATGTTGTTGTGCTTGGATCCCACCGGTGTGAGTTCTGCATTTTTGGTCCTTTATCTTTTACATATGTACTTTTGGGGACTGGTCCAGCCATTTTCACTCACATAACAGAAAACATGGAAGTAAAACTGTTTTAACTGTATTCACAGAAAAGAAGAAAAGGAAAAGAATCTTCCATCATGATTCAGATAGGTATCTAGCTCGTAGGGCTGCAAACAAGGTGGTAGCTGATCTGTCTCTCTGGCTGGGGATTACAAGTTCTGAACACACTGATTCTGCAGTCTAGCTCATGGAAACTTTCTGAGTGTGTAGCCTACAAAGTTGACGTTTCTGCCCAGGTTTTTCTTTAGTGCTTTCATTCTGTGAAGTGATTATATAGTTCAGTTCTTTTTGAGGGTTGGGACTGGGCCTGCTGTTCCTTTTATTCCCCTGAACTTTTGTAACACCTTCCCCCCCCCCCCCCCCCCCCCCCCCCCCCCACCCCACCCTTTTGTTTTTTTACTAGTGGGCCTTTTGGCGCGCGCCCCCCCCCCCCCCCCCCCCACCTCCCCTCCTCTCACTTTCTCTTCTTTTTTTCCTTTTTTTTTTTTTTTTTGCAATGCAAAGCAAGAATGAAATCTAAAACACTTCTCTGTTGTTTTCATAACAAAATGAATTGTAGAAACAGCTACGTTTGTATGGGTTTATCATCGCTCTAAGTGTCTTTGTATTGATTAGATGCCACTGTTTATGTGTGTGTGTGTCTGTGTGTGTTGATTCAAGTTCTAGTTCTGTATAAAAGAATGGAGTTTTATGTTCTTGTGTCAATGGGGTTTTTGTAAATTTGTATGCTCACTGGGGTTTTGACTACTCAAGAGTGTAGGGCTCATTGTTTGTGATCACGTGTCCTTGTTTTATCCTGCATCATTTTGCAGGGGCAGACCTTTGTTTTGCTGGAACCAGGGCTCTGAATGAAGAAACAGATGGTTTGACATTTACCATTGCGCCACCATCTTTTTGTTCCCTGACCCATATGCCTCGACAAATGGACGTTAATTTGTATTTGTATAATGTATAACATGTGGTGACATTTGTCTGGGTTTCTCTTTGTGTGAGTTGGGGTCTGGTTTTCAGTTCCTTTCCATCTGCTTGTATGCCATGCTTGTAGTTCATAAAATGCATCAACAAAAATAAGTGTGTGTGTGTGTGTGTGTGTGTGTGTGTGTGTGTGTGTGTGTGTGTGTGCGCGCGCGCATGCCTTTTGGTATATATGCATGGGTGGAGGGATTGTAAGAGTGGTTGAGAGAGTGCATGTGAGTGTGTACTGGTATATGTGTATGTTTAATACTCATGGTAAATAATATAACGCTGTAATGCACACACGCAAACATGAAACAAATCCATAGGTGTCACAATATTCATTCAAATCAATGTACATTGTTTCAGAAAAACCATAGGAAAGACCACAAAATTAGACAGATGAGTTTATTACAAAGTAAAAAGGTGGTATGAAGTTACAGTGTCAATGACTTTGGTAGCATTTGTCACAGAATGTAACACATCGGCATCTTTTGATTTTTGTTGCCACTTTTGGCAAGATACGTTATCATTCATAGTACTTTACCTCACGTTATTTATAATACAAACTTTTTGTCACAGGTGATGTGTTGGTAGTGCATTTCTTTTGTGAAAAGACCATGTTTGTTTGTGTATCATTGAAGTCACAAAAATATTCACTGATGTTAGAAAAAGATGAACAGTATGAATCGGTGATAATGCTTGTTCAATGTTTCAGGAGTCTTGACGTTCTGCTGCAGCTATGGCTTGGCTGTGGACTGTGACGACAAAGCCTCCAGACTCCGTAAACAGCGTCAGTGTTTCGCTGACTATGGCCTGCCACTGAACTGGGACACTGAACACATCCAGGATGCCATCCACAAGGACATAAGCCATGTCTGTCAGTGAGTGTGGCCCTGTTGAAGATGGTGTTATGTGAATAAGACTTTTGACCCTGTGCAAGAGCAGTGCTCGGGAAGCAGCTGAGCAGAAACGTGAACTGCATGCCAGCATTGCTCAGGCGCAGGCCTGTTGTACTCATGCTGGTATTACTTCGACCTCTGAAAATGATGCTTTTCAGATCCTCCACAGCAAAAAAAAACCTTTTTATTCTTCTTCTCCATGAAGAGTCACTGGGTTGACGCACTGAAGAACTGTTCACCAGATTCCTCGGGCTCTGTTGCTTAAGTGCCAAAGTCTTGGTCTCTGCAAATGAATTTCCCAGTTCATTCAATAATGTTGTCACTCTGTTATTGTTGTGTTGTTGTTGTTGTGTTGTGTGTGTGTGTGTGTGTGTGTGTGTGTGTGTGTGTGTGTGTGTGTGTGTTCCCCTCCATCTCCCTTCATCAACCGTAACCTGCAGAATTGTAATAGCAAGGCCATTATTTCTGACATTTTGTGTATTGTACATGCTCCCTGTAAGTGATTAGTACAAGCACTTTATACTCCACCTATGGGTCCCCTTTAACAGTGTGTTATTCAGCCAGTGTCAAGACATGGTATTTACATATTTACATATCAGATACTGTAGTCACACCACAGTGTGAAAAGAAATAGGCAAAGAAATAGAAAAGAAAGAACCTCTGGCAGCTTCTAGTTTCAAATAACTGATTTGAACATTCACTTTACATGCTGACTAGTAAACAGTAAAAAGCAGATACTCCACACAATCTCTTAAGTGATTGAGGAAGCATTTTGGATATATACATGTGCATGTAACACCAACATCTATATTTAATAGTTTTAGTTACACAGATAGCTGTAGTGTAGGTACTACTGAAAGCAAAGGTTGAGTTAAGATGAAATTTCCATTTAAATCGGGAAGCTTTGAAAAGAAAATCTAAAACTGAATTGTAACGTTGTTTTATTTGTACAGAAAACAGGGCTCCTACGTACTCGCCCTAGAGTGTGCACTGGACGTGTCTCGGAAATGCATGGGTGGTGACCTTTTGCCCGACCTGCAGCAGATAGAGCAAGGCATCACGTACTTGTGTAACAACAAGGACAGTCAGTACATTTATTTTTCTGTATTTGAATGTGATCTTTCTTGTGACGGCTTTTGGAAACATCTGGGGAAATAAAAAAAACCAAAACATTCAGCATGAAAGTTTTCTTCTGGCTGTTCATGTTTTTGAGTCCAATCTTAGCTGAGGTAATGTTCTTAGACAATTTGGTTCCTGAATGTGTCATACCAAGTAGTTGCCATGTTCAGTTTCATTTTGGCCCCGTTTCAGTTTTACTTTTAGTTTCATTTAAGCCTGGCTGACCTCAACACACAGTTTCCTAGAGCAGAAAGCACTGTTTACAAAGTGACTTGGAACCAGCTGGAGAAAAGAGGCCAGGACAGGTGCCTGGAGGTCCTTGGTTGGCAGCCTGTACCTTCGGAGGGATAAAAGGTGATGATGATGTTGATGACTGTTTACAAATGTAGACAGGAGCAGCTGGGAAGTTGTGGGTTTGATTCTTTGAAGGGACATACATTCAGCCACAGCCATCATGTTTACAGAATGATTCTATGAGCTCCAATTTTGTCAAACAGAAAGAGTAGAACCTTCTGAAATTCATCCATTTTTAGAATGTTGATCAGATTTTTGGACCAACACTACAGGTATCTGTATTTCACAGCATTGTTGGGTGCCGTGAAAAGGAAGCATGGCTACAGCCCTGTTATGTAGTCTCAGACCAGAATGGAGAAAGAGTGTCTTGATTTCTGTGGCCCTTCATGCTCTGCTGTCGGGGCAAGCTGTTCAGTTCCCTGTTCACATCCACATCCTTGGTTGATCTGGTGTGGAAATACTTGGTGTTGGCAAGTTGATGTTGGCCGTGGTGGGGGTCATCCAGAGGAGTACACTCAGTCATCGTCAAAGGGGGATCAGCTCTGGTGTCCTGGGTGTTTTTCAATCAGTTCATGCTCTAGCACCTCCAAAGGGAAAGGGCAGTATTGTTATGTCCCCTTAGCCACATCGTCTCTGGATGACCTGATGTTGATTACCCTTACAGAAAAAGTGCAGAAGATGAGACCAAAGAGGAAAAAAAAGGAAAGAAAAAAGAAAAAAAAGAAATCATGTGAAAGCGTATTGTGAGTTACATGATGATGCATTGATGGTCAGTCTTCTTGTGTCAGATACTGATACGTGGCATGTGTAAGACAATCCAGAATCTGTGTAGGTTGTGCTGTGAACTGAATATTGTGTCAGATGCTGATACTTGGCATGTGTAAGACAATCCAGAGTCTGTGTAGGTTGTGCTGTGAACTGAATATTGTGTCAGATGCTGATACTTGGCATGTGTAAGACAATCCAGAATCTGTGTAGGTTGTGCTGTGAACTGAATATTGTGTCAGATGCTGATACGTAGCATGTGTAAGACAATCCAGAATCTGTGTAGGTTGTGCTGTGAACTGAATATTGTGTCAGATGCTGATACGTGGCATGTGTAAGACAATCCAGAATCTGTGTAGGTTGTGCTGTGAACTGAATATTGTGTCAGATGCTGATACGTGGCATGTGTAAGACAATCCAGAATCTGTGTAGGTTGTGCTGTGAACTGAATATTGTGTCAGATGCTGATACGTGGCATGTGTAAGACAATCCAGAATCTGTGTAGGTTGTGCTGTGAACTGAATATTGTGTGTCAGATGCTGATACGTGGCATGTGTAAGACAATCCAGAATCTGTGTGATGTTGTGCTGTGAACTGAATATTGTGTCAGTTGCTGATACTTGGCATGTGTAAAATAATCCAGAATCTCTGTGACATTGTGCTGTGATCTAAATATTGTGGGCGGCCTGTTTCAGATATTGATGGACAATGTATTGAGGAACAGAACACACCCATGCAGCAGTGTATGCAGAACAAAGAAATCGCGTATTTTTCTGGAGGAGAGCATGACAAGGACTCCACCTTCGTTGTTTGCAAGTAGGTGGCCTGCAAGGGAAGCCACTCACTTTTGTGAAAGTTTTCCTCCATGTACTTCCTTTTTATGTGTGGAATAAGAGTCAGATTCTTTTGGTTTGAACCAAGATCAAGCCTCTGGCTGGACTGGAGCTGCTAAATGCATGCAAAGCCCACTAACTGTCAGGTGTCTCTGAACGTGTTGTAAATGGCGAAATAGGCAAGGATTTTTGTAACACTTTTGTGCACTTGCCAGTGTCAAAACCATAGCAATGTTGTTTGGTTTTTTTTAATTGCTGTTGCTCTGTTTTCATGAAAATAGCCCTTTTTTATCAATAGAATAATATTAATTACTAATTATTGTTCACACTGACATTATTCTTTAGTAGTTTCCTGTTTTCTGCTTATCAACCTGAAATGGTGGTGAGACGTGACCATCATGTAAACAGTGATTTTTACATTAATCTGAAAAAAAGATTACCATGATTTGTGAAAGCAGGTAAACTATGACTCATGCATGCACACGAATTGATGGGCAGGATCTTCGAAATGGCTGTGGAATGTGCTCGGGAGAAGCTGAACGGCTGTAGGGGCCAGACGATGGTTTTGTTTGTGTTTACTACTTCGAACACTTCTGGACACCCCCGGCCTGCAAACAGTCCAACCAAGGTCAGTAGGCCGTCGCCCTGCCGTGTGTGTCTGGGGCTGCGTCAGGATGACTTTATTGACAGTCACCCAGATGAACCCCTTAACGTTTTGGCGACGCACCGTGCAATTGTTTCAGCAACTCGGTATATCCGTCATGACAAACCATTATAGCAAGGCTGCTGTACTCCTGGACGAACGGTAGTGCTGTTCCAGCACAACTATTAAAAGATTCCCTGTTCTCTCATTTACGGTCTAAGAGATGCAGTTGCCCTGAATATTTAGAACAGGGTTTTAGCCATTGGAAAGAAGAGTAAGTCTGCATGCACTAGCAGTGACCTTTGTGACGCCAAAGTAATCTGAACAAAGAGAAACGAACCGAACAAACATAAGATTGTGTTCTCTTACGCTTCAGCTATGTTGTTTCCGTAACTGTAGCGTTGCTATTTTACCTAAAATATATTTAAGTTATGCCCATTGCAAGTTTTGTGTTTTACCCTTTCCGTTGATATATAACAATAAGTTGTTACATTTATATTAGGGGTCGAAAAAATAAAATCAGGAAGTGCAAAAATTGGGTGTCTGCAGTGGTTGTAATCACTCTGAAGACTATGAAATCACAAGCAGAGTCATGACTGACACAGAATTTGGAAGTGAAGATGAATACACAGATTGATGCTGGTGAAGAAGAAGATCAAAACCAAGAGAGATAAAAAATTGTGCCCAGAGAAAATGGTGGATTGTGGAGCAGGCAACCTTTACCTTTGCTCTGATTGGCTGATCACCTTCATTTTGTTGGAATCATGCTTTGAAAGTCCCAACTTCTGGCAAGATGGGCAAGCACTTTCATGGGTGTTTGCTTACCTGGTTCATCACACTAGTGGAGTGCCAAATAGATAAAGAGCGAAAGCAAGTACTTAGATAAGAGGCTTTCCTGGTTTAGTGTTGAAGCAGTGGGGGGTCACTTGATCCAGATGAGGGGAGAGGGCTTGAGAGATGAGCAGTGCCATGTCATTGTGTCTTCTACTGAACAGTCTCAGCCAGGTAGGCCATTTGCTGTGTAAGCTGTTTGTAGAATGGCATCATGTACAGTAGTACTTCAAAGTGTTACACACAGTCAGACATACCGGCACAATCAATCAGCCAACCACAAAAAGTCAGCAAAGAAATGTTTAAAAAAAAAGGTGGGGGGGGGGGGGGGGGGGGGGGGGGGGGGGGGAGAGAAAACAAAAACCACCTGTTTCACCAAAGAAAAAGGAACAAAATCAGTTTTTGGCTATAACTGGAAAGACAAAGGTTGAGGGATTTTCCGCCGGTTCATCAAAGTCACTGAAATTAAACTGGTCACCTTAACCTCGAATGTCAGTTTATGCTGATTGAGGGATTATCAGCCTGTTCTTCGAAGCCATATGAATGAAACTGTCACAGACGTGGCCATCTTAACCTCAAATGTCATTTTATGGTGTTTATTTTTTTTATCCTTTCGTTATGTTTGTGTTCCATTTCAGGGTACAGAGTGACAACAGTGGCGCCCATGGTGGCGCTGGAGCTAGTGACGGGCGTGCCAGTGCTGCCAGAGGTTTCCTGCTACAGCCAGAACAGCATTCAGGATGGACAGGCAAGTGTTTTGACCAGCAGGGCATCGTTGTGGAGCTGCCCCATATTGACCTGACAGGAGGCCGGCAGGCCGCCAAGAAAAGCTACCTGGATGCCATCCTGTCCAACAGTAAGGACTTCCATGCTGTCTGCAGGTAAGGGGCGGAAAGGTGTGTGTGTGTGTGTGTGTGTGTGTGTGTGTGTTTGTGTATGGTGTGGCGTGTGTGTGTGTGTGTGTGTGTTTGTGGTATGGTGTGGCGTGTGTGTGTGTTTGTGGTATGGTGTGGCGTGTGTGTGCGTGCGTGCGTGCGTGCATGTCTGTGTGT
>JADBJO010011213.1:27500-48674 GCA_016801955.1 Conus betulinus
GGAGACAGGGACACACAGATGTCAAGGGGAATGAACTGTGTGCAGAAAAGAGGTAGACAGGGACACAGAGTCAAGGGGAATGAACTGTGTGTGCAGAAAGGAGGTAGACAGGGACACAGAGTCAAGGGGAATGAACTGTGTGTGCAGAAAGGAGGTAGACAGGGACACAGAGTCAAGGGGAATGATCTGTGTGCAGAAAGGAGGTAGACAGGGACACAGAGTCAAGGGGAATGAACTGTGTGTGCAGAAAGGAGGTAGACAGGGACACAGAGTCAGGGGAATGAACTGTGTGTGCAGAAAGGAGGTAGACAGGGACACAGAGTCAAGGGGAATGATCTGTGTGCAGAAAGGAGGTAGATAGGGACTCGGTGAGGGGAATGAACTGTGTGTGCAGAAAGCTGCCCAAGTACCAGCTTGCCATGGGCTGTGCCATGGAAGTTGCCCGTCAGTGTATGCCCAGCGATTACAAGGGCTATCTGCCAGGCACTCGCAACATTCAGCTGATGCTGGCTGAACTGTGTCGTCATGTTGATGGTATGTCTCCCTATCCCTTCCATCTGGCTCCATCTGTCTTCTTTCTTTTCTGTTGCTGTTACTGCCCTGAAGTCTTTTATTTATCTTCATTGCCTTTTCAAACATTTTAGATCAATTTAATTTTGGATGTCGGGTACATTTTTTTTTTTTTTTTTTTGCTTTGTGAAGGGAGTCATCATATCTTATGCTGCATGCATATTATACATCTGTTTCGATGGAATTTAGTTTCTAGTTATATCTTTTTAGTGCAAGCATTATGTTTGTGTAAATGGTTTGAGAGTGAAATTTAACTTTGTATTTTTTTTTTTTTTTATTTGCATTTTGCTATTTTGTTGTTGTTGTTACCTGAGCTAGAAACAACAAACATTCACTGTTCTTACCCTAGTTTGCTGAATCATTGGCAGACATCAACCAGAAGTGTGTCACATCCAAAGCATCTGCCTTGTATGACTGTGGCTACAGGAAGGGAACAGAGCACCGCTCCTCTGACGTTAAGAGTCTGCTGTGCAAGTGAGTACCACTGTCCTTTGCTGTTGGGAGAAATGATGAAAGGATGCCAGACTGAATGACATATCTTGTCTACTGCCACGAAATGTACGTTTGGATACATCACATAGAAGTGTGAGCATGAGCATTTCTCCTCAGCCGAAGGTAGGTTGGTTTAAGATCAGCAGCTCTTGCTATCCAGACATTTCCTGTTCAGCTGACTAGTCCTACATTTTAATCCTCTGTTTCATCTGAAAATCTAAAAGCTCAGGGTATATGCCATATCTCCTGGAAAGTTAATGGGACACTTTGGAAACCTACAGGGGCAAAAGGATGACCATGAAAAGGCTGTGAGTGAACTCTTTGGGTACATTTTAAACCAGAAAAAGAAAACCTCTAAACAGAAAACAGTACGAACCAAAAACAGAGCTCTTTACCCCATATGACTTTGCTGTAGTTTGTGCACCTGTTTGCAAAAATACAGGGTATAACAAACTGTAACGAATTACTTTGAAAAAAAAACCCTCAAGACAAAATTCTTGAGCAGTAATTGCACCTGCAGAGATTAACATGGTGGTGTGTTGGTGACGACTCTTGCTAACTCTTGCATACATGGAGTAGCGTTTGACTATGTCTGCTTTTTCAACAACATGCTGATATATAGGAAAAATAGCTCCGACTACAGGCCCTGAAATATTAAGAATCAAACAAGCAAAACTGGCAAGAGGGAAAGAATTAGTGCCAAAGTACACTGATGAATTGGGTTTCAAAGTAATATGTGTCGGAAGAACCTCTTTTTTACTGTAGTAGCTACAAGATAAGGTATCCCCCTACCCTCTTCTGCAGATGAAAATGAAACAAGCTGGCTCCTCTCCTCCATTCTTACTAAATTTGGAAGATGGAATCATACCCTAACCTCCATCCTCCCCTTCCCCTCCCCTCTCCCCTGCTTTTAAAAAATGTGGAAGATTTGCACACAGTCCTTTCAGAGCTAGGTGTTTCAATCAGTATACTGTACCCCCCCTCCCCCCCCCCCCCCCCCCCCCTCATCACACTCCTTTCAGAGCTAGGTGTTTTGATCAGTATACTGCAGCCCCCCCCCCCCCCCCCCCCCATCACACTGCTTTCAGAGAGGTATAGGTATTTTGATCATTGTAGTGTAGTTCCCCCCCCCCCCCCCCCCCCCCCCCTTTTTATCACACTCCTTTCAGAGCTAGGTATTTTGATCAGTATACTGTAGTTCCCCCCCCCCCCCCCCCCCCCCTCCATCACACTCCTTTCAGAGCTAGGTGTTTTGATCAGTATACTGTAGTTCCCCCCCCCCCCCCCCCCCCATCCCATCACACTCTTTTCAGAGCTAGGTATTTTTGATCAGTATACTGTAGTCCCCCCCCCCCCCCTCCATCACATTCCTTTCAGAGCTAGGGGTTTTGATCAGTATACTGTACTGTAGTCCCCCCCCCCCCCCCCCCCCCCCCCCATCACATTCCTTTCAGAGCTAGGGGTTTTGATCAGTATACTGTAGTTCCCCCCCCCCCCCCCCCCCCCCCCCCCCACACTGCTTTCAGAGCTAGGTATTTTGATCAGTATACTGTAGTTCCCCCCCCCCCCCCCCTCCATCACACTCCTTTCAGAGCTAGGGGTTTTGATCAGTATACTGTAGTTCCCCCCCCCCCCCCCCCCCAAATCACACTGCTTTCAGAGCTAGGTATTTTGATCAGTATACTGTAGTCCCCCCCCCCCCCCTCCATCACACTCCTTTCAGAGCTAGGGGTTTTGATCAGTATACTGTAGTTTCCCCCCCCCCCCCCCCCCCTATCACACTGCTTTCAGAGCTAGGTATTTTGATCAGTATACTGTCCCCCCCCCCCCCCCCCCCCCCCATCACACTCCTTTCAGAGCTAGGGGTTTTGATCAGTATACTGTAGTTCCCCCCCCCCCCCCCCCCCCCCCCATCACACTCCTTTCAGAGCTAGGGTTTTGATCAGTATACTGTAGTCCCCCCCCCCCCCCCCCCCCCCCCATCACACTGCTTTCAGAGCTAGGTATTTTGATCAGTATACTGTATACCCCCCCCCCCCCCCCCCCCCCCCCCCCCATCACATTCCTTTCAGAGCTAGGGGTTTTGATCAGTATACTGTAGTTCCCCCCCCCCCCCCCCATCACACTCCTTTCAGAGCTAGGTATTTTGATCAGTATACTGTAGTCCCCCCCCCCCCCCCCCCCCCCCACACATCACACTGCTTTCAGAGCTAGGTATTTTGATCAGTATACTGTAGTTTCCCCCCCCCCCCCCTCCATCACACTCCTTTCAGAGCTAGGGGTTTTGATCAGTATACTGTAGTTCCCCCCCCCCCCCCCCCCCCCCCTCCATCACGCTCCTTTCAGAGCTAGGGGTTTTGATCAGTATACTGTAGTTCCCCCCCCCCCCCCCCCTCCATCACACTCCTTTCAGAGCTAGGGGTTTTGATCAGTATACTGTAGTCCCCCCCCCCCCCCCATCACACTGCTTTCAGAGCTAGGTATTTTGATCAGTATACTGTAGTTCCCCCTCCCCCCCCCCCCCCCCCCCACACACTCCTTTCAGAGCTAGGTATTTTGATCAGTATACTGTAGTCCCCCCCCCCCCCCCATCACACTGCTTTCAGAGCTAGGTATTTTGATCAGTATATTGTAGTTCCCCCCCCCCCCCCCCCCCTCCATCACACTCCTTTCAGAGCAAGGGGGTTTGATCAGTATACTGTAGTAGTCCCCCCCCCCCCCCCCCCCCCCCTCCATCACGCTCCTTTCAGAGCTAGGGGTTTTGATCAGTATACTCCCCCCCCCCCCCCCCCTCCATCACACTCCTTTCAGAGCTAGGGGTTTTGATCAGTATACTGTAGTTCCCCCCCCCCCCCCATCACACTCCTTTCAGAGCTAGGTATTTTGATCAGTATACTGTAGTTCCCCCCCCCCCCCATCACACTCCTTTCAGAGCTAGGTATTTTGATCAGTATACTGTAGTTCCCCCCCCCCCCCCCCCCATCACATTCCTTTCAGAGCTGGGTATTTTGATCAGTATACTGTAGTTCCCCCCCCCCCCCCCCCCCAATCACACTGCTTTCAGAGCTGGGTATTTTGATCAGTATACTGTAGTCCCCCCCCCCCCCCCCCCCCCCCCATCACACTCCTTTCCAGAGCTAGGGGTTTTGATCAGTATACTGTAGTCCCCCCCCCCCCCCCCCCCCCCCCCCCCCCCCTCACACTGCTTTCAGAGCTAGGGGTTTTGATCAGTATACTGTAGTTCCCCCCCCCCTCCCCCCCCCCTCCATCACACTCCTTTCAGAGCTAGGGGTTTTGATCAGTATACTGTAGTTCCCCCCCCCCCCCCCCCATCACACTGCTTTCAGAGCTAGGTATTTTGATCAGTATACTGTAGTCCCCCCCCCCCCCCCCCCCTCCATCACACTCCTTTCAGAGCTAGGTATTTTGATCAGTATACTGTAGTTCCCCCCCCCCCCCCCCCCCCATCCATCACACTGCTTTCAGAGCTAGGGGTTTTGATCAGTATACTGTAGTTCCCCCCCCCCCCCCCCCCCCCCCCCCCCATCACACTGCTTTCAGAGCTAGGTATTTTGATCAGTATACTGTAGTCCCCCCCCCCCCCCCCCAATCACACTGCTTTCAGAGCTAGGTATTTTGATCAGTATACTGTAGTTCCCCCCCCCCCCCCCCCATCACACTCCTTTCAGAGCTAGGTATTTTGATCAGTATACTGTAGTTCCCCCCCCCCCCCCCCCCCCCCCCCCCCCAATCACACTGCTTTCAGAGCTAGGTATTTTGATCAGTATACTGTAGTCCCCCCCCCCCCCCCCCCCCCCCAATCACACTGCTTTCAGAGCTAGGTATTTTGATCAGTATACTGTACTTCCCCCCCCCCCCCCCCCACACCCCCCCCCCCCCCCCCCCCCCCCCCATCACACTGCTTTCAGAGCTAGGTATTTTGATCAGTATACTGTAGTCCCCCCCCCCCCCCCATCACACTCCTTTCAGAGCTAGGTATTTTGATCAGTATACTGTAGTCCCCCCCCCCCCCCCCCCCCCCCCCGCCATCACACTCCTTTCAGAGCTAGGTATTTTGATCAGTATACTGTAGTTCCCCCCCCCCCCATCACACTGCTTTCAGAGCTAGGTATTTTGATCAGTATATGCTGTAGTCCCCCCCCCCCCCCCCCCCCCCCCCCCCCCCCCATCACACTCCTTTCAGAGCTAGGTATTTTGATCAGTATACTGTAGTCCCCCCCCCCCATCACACTCCTTTCAGAGCTAGGTATTTTGATCAGTATACTGTAGTCCCCCCCCCCCCCCCCCCCCCCAATCACACTGCTTTCAGAGCTAGGGTATTTTGATCAGTATACTGTAGGTCCCCCCCCCCCCCCCATCACACTCCTTTCAGTGCTAGGTATTTTGATCAGTATACTGTAGTCCCCCCCCCCCCCCCCATCACACTCCTTTCAGAGCTAAGGGTTTTGATCAGTATACTGTAGTTCCCCCCCCCCCCCCCCCCCCCCCCCCCCCCATCACACTCCTTTCAGAGCTAGGTATTTTGATCAGTATACTGTAGTCCCCCCCCCCCCCCCCCCCCCCCCCCCCCCCATCACACACTCCTTTCAGAGCTAGGGGTTTTGATCAGTATACTGTAGTCTCTCCCCCCCCCCCCATCACACTGCTTTCAGAGCTAGGGGTTTTGATCAGTATACTGTAGTCCCCCCCCCCCCCCCCCCCCCCATCACACTCCTTTCAGAGCTAAGGGTTTTGATCAGTATACTGTAGTCTCCCTCCCCCCCCCCCCCCCCCCCCCCCCATCACACTCCTTTCAGAGCTAGGTATTTTGATCAGTATACTGTAGTCCCCCCCCCCCCCCATCACACTGCTTTCAGAGCTAGGGGTTTTGATCAGTATACTGTAGTTCCCCCCCCCCCCCCCCCCATCACACTCCTTCAGAGCTAGGTATTTTGATCAGTATACTGTAGCCCCCCCCCCTCCCCCCCCCCCATCACACACTCTTTCAGAGCTAGGGGTTTTGATCAGTATACTGTAGTTCCCCCCCCCATCACACTCCTTTCAGAGCTAGGTATTTTGATCAGTATACTGTAGTTCCCCCCCCCCCCCCCCATCACACTGCTTTCAGAGCTAGGTATTTTGATCAGTATACTGTAGTTTCCCCCCCCCCCACCCCCCCATCACACTCCTTTCAGAGCTAGGTATTTTGATCAGTATACTGTAGTCCCCCCCCCCCCCCCCCCCCCCCCCCCCATCACATTCCTTTCAGAGCTAGGTGTTTTTTGATCAGTATACCCCCCCCCCCCCCCCCCCCCCCATCACACTGCTTTCAGAGCTAGGTATTTTGATCAGTATACTGTAGTTCCCCCCCCCCCCCCCCCCCATCACACTGCTTTCAGAGCTAGGGGTTTTGATCAGTATACTGTAGTTCCCCCCCTCCCCCCCCCCCCCCCCATCCACACACTCCTTTCAGAGCTAGGTATTTTGATCAGTATACTGTAGTTCCCCCCCCCCCCCCCCCCCCCCATCACACTGCTTTCAGAGCTAGGGGTTTTTGATCAGTATACTGTAGTCCCCCCCCCCCCCCCCCCATCACACTCCTTTCAGAGCTAGGTATTTTGATCAGTATATACTGTAGTTCCCCCCCCCCCCCCCCCCCCCCCATCACACTGCTTTCAGAGCTAGGTATTTTGATCAGTATACTGTAGTTCCCCCCCCCCCCCCCCCCCCATCACACTGCTTTCAGAGCTAGGGGTTTTGATCAGTATACTGTAGTCCCCCCCCCCCCCCCCCCCATCACATTCCTTTCAGAGCTAGGTATTTTGATCAGTATACTGTAGTCCCCCCCCCCCCCCCCCCCCCCATCACACTGCTTTCAGAGCTAGGGTTTTGATCAGTATACTGTAGTCCCCCCCCCCCCCCCCCTCCATCACACTCCTTTCAGAGCTAGGTATTTTGATCAGTATACTGTAGTCCCCCCCCCCCCCCCATCACACTGCTTTCAGAGCTAGGTATTTTGATCAGTATACTGTAGTCCCCCCCCCCCCCCCCCCCCCCCCCCCCCCCCCCCCCCCCACATCACACTGCTTTCAGAGCTAAAGGTTTTGATCAGTATACTGTAGTTCCTCCCCCCCCCCCCCCCCCCCATCATCACACTGCTTTCAGAGCTAGGTATTTTGATCAGTATACTGTAGTTTCCCCCCCCCTCCCCCATCACACTCCTTTCAGAGCTAGGGGTTTTGATCAGTATACTGTAGTCCCCCCCCCCCCCCCCTCCATCACACTCCTTTCAGAGCTAGGTATTTTGATCAGTATACTGTAGTTCCCCCCCCCCCCCCCCCCCCCCCCATCACACTGCTTTCAGAGCTAGGCATTTTGATCAGTATACTGTAGTTCCTCCCCCCCCCCCCCCCCCCCCCCCCATCACACTGTTTTCAGAGCTAGGCATTTTGATCAGTATACTGTAGTTCCTCCCCCCCCCCCCCCCCCCATCACACTCCTTTCAGAGCTAGGTATTTTGATCAGTATACTGTAGTTTCCCCCCCCCCCCCCCCCATCACACTCCTTTCAGAGCTAGGTATTTTGATCAGTATACTGTAGTCCCCCCCCCCCCCCCCCCCTCCATCACACTCCTTTCAGAGCTAGGTATTTTGATCAGTATACTGTTTCCCCCCCCCCCCCCCCCCCCCCCTCCATCACACTCCTTTCAGAGCTAGGGGTTTTGATCAGTATACTGTAGTTCCCCCCCCCCCCCCCCCCCCATCCATCACACTCCTTTCAGAGCTAGGGGTTTTGATCAGTATACTGTAGTCCCCCCCCCCCCCCCCCCCCCCCCCCCCCCCCCATCACACTGCTTTCAGAGCTAGGTATTTTGATCAGTATACTGTAGTCCCCCCCCCCCCCCCCCCCCCCAATCACACTGCTTTCAGAGCTAGGTATTTTGATCAGTATACTGTAGTTCCCCCCCCCCCCCCCCCCCCCCCCCCCCCCATCACACTTCTTTCAGAGCTAGGTATTTTGATCAGTATACTGTAGTCCCCCCCCCCCCCCCCCCCCATCACACTCCTTTCAGAGCTAGGCATTTTGATCAGTATACTGTAGTCCCCCCCCCCCCCCCCCCCATCACACTGCTTTCAGAGCTAGGTATTTTGATCAGTATACTGTAGTTCCCCCCCCCCCCTCCCCCATCACACTCCTTTCAGAGCTAGGTATTTTGATCAGTATACTGTAGTCCCCCCCCCCCCCCCCCCCCCCCATCACACTCCTTTCAGCACTAGGTATATTGATCAGTATACTGTAGTCCCCCCCCCCCCCCATCACACTCCTTTCAGAGCTAGGTATTTTGATCAGTATACTGTAATCTCCCCCCCCCCCCCCCCCATCATCACACTCCTTTCAGAGCTAGGGGTTTTGATCAGTATACTGTAGTCCCCCCCCCCCCCCCCCCCATCACACTCCTTTCAGAGCTAGGTATTTTGATCAGTATACTGTAGTCCCCCCCCCCCCCCCATCACACTCCTTTCAGAGCTAAGGGTTTTGATCAGTATACTGTAGTTCCCCCCCCCCCCCCCCATCACACTCCTTTCAGAGCTAGGTATTTTGATCAGTATACTGTAGTCCCCCCCCCCCCCCCCCCATCACACTCCTTTCAGAGCTAGGGGTTTTGATCAGTATACTGTAGTCTCTCCCCCCCCCCCCCCATCACACTGCTTTCAGAGCTAGGGGTTTTGATCAGTATACTGTAGTCCCCCCCCCCCCCCCCCATCACACTCCTTTCAGAGCTAAGGGTTTTGATCAGTATACTGTCTCCCCCCCCCCCCCCTCTCCCCCCCCCCCCCCCCCCCCCCCCCATCACACTGCTTTCAGAGCTAGGTATTTTGATCAGTATGCTGTAGTTCCCCCCCCCCCCCCCCCCCCCCCCATCACACTGCTTTCAGAGCTAGGTATTTTGATCAGTATACTGTAGTTCCCCCCCCCCCCCCCCCCCCCCCCCCATCACACTCCTTTCAGAGCTAGGGGTTTTGATCAGTATACTGTAGTCCCCCCCCCCCCCCCCCATCCCCACTGCTTTCAGAGCTAGGTATTTTGATCAGTATACTGTAGTCCCCCCCCCCCCCCCCCCCTCCCCCCCCCCCTATCACACTGCTTTCAGAGCTAAAGGTTTTGATCAGTATACTGTAGTTTCCCCCCCCCCCCCCCCCATCACACTGCTTTCAGAGCTAGGTATTTTGATTAGTATACCCCCCCCCCCCCCCCCCCCCCCCCATCACACTCCTTTCAGAGCTAGGGGTTTTGATCAGTATACTGTAGTTCCCCCCCCCCATCACACTGCTTTCAGAGCTAGGTATTTTGATCAGTATACTGTAGTCCCCCCCCCCCCCCATCACATCACACTCCTTCAGAGCTAGGTATTTTGATCAGTATACTGTAGTCCCCCCCCCCCCCCCCCCCCCCCCCATCACACTGCTTTCAGAGCTAGGTATTTTGATCAGTATACTGTGTAGTCCCCCCCCCCCCCCATCACACTCCTTTCAGAGCTAGGGTTTTGATCAGTATACTGTAGGTCCCCCCCCCCCCCCCATCACACTCCTTTCAGAGCTAGGTATTTTGATCAGTATACTGTCCCCCCCCCCCCCCCCCCCCCCCCCCATCACACTCCTTTCAGAGCTAAGGGTTTTGATCAGTATACTGTAGTTCCCCCCCCCCCCCCCCCCCATCACACTCCTTTCAGAGCTAGGTATTTTGATCAGTATACTGTCCCCCCCCCCCCCCCCCCCCCATCACACTGCTTTCAGAGCTAAGGTTTTGATCAGTATACTGTAGTTCCCCCCCCCCCCCTCCATCACATTCCTTTCAGAGCTAAGGGTTTTGATCAGTATACTGTAGTCCCCCCCCCCCCCCCCCCCCCCCATCACACTCCTTTCAGAGCTAGGGTTTTTTTGATCAGTATACTGTAGTCCCCCCCGCCCCCCCCCCCCCCCCCCCCCCCCCCATCACACTCCTTTCAGAGCTAGGGGTTTTGATCAGTATACTGTAGTCCCCCCCTCCCCCCCCCCCCATCACACTGCTTTCAGAGCTAGGGGTTTTGATCAGTATACTGTAGTCCCCCCCCCCCCCCCCCCCCATCACACTCCTTTCAGAGCTAAGGGTTTTGATCAGTATACTGTAGTCCCCCTCCCCCCCCCCCCCCCCATCACACTCCTTTCAGAGCTAGGTATTTTGATCAGTATACTGTCCCCCCCCCCCCCCCCCCCATCACACTGCTTTCAGAGCTAGGGGTTTTGATCAGTATACTGTAGTCCCCCCCCCCCCCCCCCCATCACACTCCTCCTTTCAGAGCTAGGTATTTTGATCAGTATACTGTAGTTCCCCCCCCCCCCCCCCCCCCCCCCATCACACTCCTTTCAGAGCTAGGGTTTTGATCAGTATACTGTAGTTCCCCCCCCCCCCCCATCACACTCCTTTCAGAGCTAGGTATTTTGATCAGTATACTGTAGTTCCCCCCCCCCCCCCCCCCATCACACTGCTTTCAGAGCTAGGTATTTTGATCAGTATACTGTAGTTCCCCACCCCCCCCCCCCCCCCATCACACTCCTTTCAGAGCTAGGGCTTTTGATCAGTATACTCCCCCCCCCCCCCCCCCCCCCCCCCCCCCATCACATTCCTTTCAGAGCTAGGTGTTTTGATCAGTATACTGTAGTTCCCCCCCCCCCCCCCCCATCACACTGCTTTCAGAGCTAGGTATTTTGATCAGTATACTGTAGTTTCCCCCCCCCCCCCCCCCCCATCACACTGCTTTCAGAGCTAGGGTTTTTTTGATCAGTATACTGTAGTTCCCCCCCCCCCCCCCCCCCCCCCCCCTCCATCACACTCCTTTCAGAGCTAGGGGTTTTGATCAGTATACTGTCCCCCCCCCCCCCCCCCCCCCCCCCATCACACTGCTTTCAGAGCTAGGGGTTTTGATCAGTATACTGTAGTCCCCCCCCCCCCCCCCCATCACACTCCTTTCAGAGCTAGGTATTTTGATCAGTATACTGTAGTTCCCCCCCCCCCCCCCCCCCCATCACACTGCTTTCAGAGCTAGGTATTTTGATCAGTATACTGTAGTTCCCCCCCCCCCCCCCCCCATCACACTGCTTTCAGAGCTAGTATTTTGATCAGTATACTGTAGTCCCCCCCCCCCCCCCCCCCCCCATCACACTCCTTTCAGAGCTAGGTGTTTTGATCAGTATACTGTAGTCCCCCCCCCCCCCCCCCATCACACTGCTTTCAGAGCTAGGGGTTTTTTTGATCAGTATACTGTAGTCCCCCCCCCCCCCCCCCTCCATCACACTCCTTTCAGAGCTAGGTATTTTGATCAGTATACTGTAGTCCCCCCCCCCCCCCCCCCCCCCCCCATCACACTGCTTTCAGAGCTAGGTATTTTGATCAGTATACTGTAGTTCCCCCCCCCCCCCCCCCCCCCCCCCCCACATCACACTGCTTTCAGAGCTAAAGGTTTTGATCAGTATACTGTAGTTTCCCCCCCCCCCCCCCCCCCCATCACACTGCTTTCAGAGCTAGGTATTTTGATCAGTATACTGTAGTCCCCCCCCCCCTCCCCCATCACACTCCTTTCAGAGCTAGGGGTTTTGATCAGTATACTGTAGTCCCCCCCCCCCCCCCCCCATCACACTCCTTTCAGAGCTAGGTATTTTGATCAGTATACTGTAGTTCCCCCCCCCCCCCCCCCCCCCCCCCCCCCCCCCCATCCCCACTGCTTTTCAGAGCTAGGCATTTTGATCAGTATACTGTAGTTTCCCCCCCCCCCCCCCCATCACAATGCTTTCAGAGCTAGGCATTTTGATCAGTATACTGTAGTTCCCCCCCCCCCCCCCCCATCACACTCCTTTCAGAGCTAGGTATTTTGATCAGTATACTGTAGTTCCCCCCCCCCCCCCCCCCCCATCACACTCCTTTCAGAGCTAGGTATTTTGATCAGTATACTGTAGTCCCCCCCCCCCCCCCCTCCATCACTCCTTTCAGAGCTAGGTATTTTGATCAGTATACTGTTTCCCCCCCCCCCCCCCCCCCCCCCCCTCCATCACACTCCTTTCAGAGCTAGGGTTTTATTTTGATCAGTATACTGTAGTTCCCCCCCCCCCCCCCCCTCATCACACTCCTTTCAGAGCTAGGGGTTTTGATCAGTATACTGTAGTTTCCCCCCCCCCCCCCCCCCCATCACACTGCTTTCAGAGCTAGGTATTTTGATCAGTATACTGTAGTTCCCCCCCCCCCCCCCCCCCCCATCACACTGCTTTCAGAGCTAGGTATTTTGATCAGTATACTGTAGTTTCCCCCCCCCCCCCCCCCATCACACTTCTTTCAGAGCTAGGTATTTTGATCAGTATACTGTAGTTTCCCCCCCCCCCCCCCCCCCCCACACACTCCTTTCAGAGCTAGGCATTTTTGATCAGTATACTGTAGTCCCCCCCCCCCCCCCCCCCCCCCATCACACTGCTTTCAGAGCTAGGTATTTTGATCAGTATACTGTAGGTCCCCCCCCCCCCCCCCCCCATCACACTCCTTTCAGAGCTAGGTATTTTGATCAGTATACTGTAGTCCCCCCCCCCCCCCCCCCCCCCCCCCCCATCACACTCCTTTCAGCACTAGGTATATTGATCAGTATACTGTAGTCCCCCCCCCCCCCCATCACACTCCTTTCAGAGCTAGGTATTTTGATCAGTATACTGTAATCTCTCCCCCCCCCCCCCCCCATCACATCACTCCTTTCAGAGCTAGGGGTTTTGATCAGTATACTGTAGGTCCCCCCCCCCCATCACACTCCTTTCAGAGCTAGGTATTTTGATCAGTATACTGTAGTCCCCCCCCCCCCCCCCCCCCCATCACACTCCTTTCAGAGCTAAGGGTTTTGATCAGTATACTGTAGTCCCCCCCCCCCCCCCCCCCCCCATCACACTCCTTTCAGAGCTAGGTATTTTGATCAGTATACTGTAGTCCCCCCCCCCCCCCCCCCCCCATCACACTCCTTTCAGAGCTAGGGGTTTTGATCAGTATACTGTAGTCTCTCCCCCCCCCCCCCCCCCATCACACTGCTTTCAGAGCTAGGGGTTTTGATCAGTATACTGTAGTTCCCCCCCCCCCCCCCTCCCCCCCATCACACTCCTTTCAGAGCTAAGGGGTTTGATCAGTATACTGTAGTCTCTCCCCCCCCCCCCCCCCCCCCCCCCATCACACTGCTTTCAGAGCTAGGTATTTTGATCAGTATGCTGTAGTTTCCCCCCCCCCTCCCCCCCCCATCACACTGCTTTCAGAGCTAGGTATTTTTGATCTGTATACTGTAGTTCCCCCCCCCCCCCCCCCCCCCCATCACACTCCTTTCAGAGCTAGGGGTTTTGATCAGTATACTGTAGTTCCCCCCCCCCCCCCCCCCCCCCATCACACTGCTTTCAGAGCTAGGGGTTTTGATCAGTATACTGTAGTCCCCCCCCCCCCCCCCCCCCCATCACACTGCTTTCAGAGCTAGGGGTTTTGATCAGTATACTGTAGTCCCCCCCCCCCCCCCCCCCATCACACTGCTTTCAGAGCTAGGTATTTTGATCAGTATACTGTAGTTCCCCCCCCCTCCCCCCCCCCTATCACACTGCTTTCAGAGCTAAAGGTTTTGATCAGTATACTGTAGTTCCTCCCCCCCCCCCCCATCACACTGCTTTCAGAGCTAGGTATTTTGATTAGTATACTGTAGTTCCCCCCCCCCCCCCCCCATCACACTCCTTTCAGAGCTAGGGGTTTTGATCAGTATACTGTAGTTCCCCCCCCCCCCCATCACACTGCTTTCAGAGCTAGGTATTTTGATCAGTATACTGTAGTCCCCCCCCCCCCCCCATCACACTCCTTTCAGAGCTAGGTATTTTTGATCAGTATACTGTAGTCCCCCCCCCCCCCCCCCCCCCATCACACTGCTTTCAGAGCTAGGTATTTTGATCAGTATACTGTAGTCCCCCCCCCCCCCCCCCCCCCCCCCCATCACACTCCTTTCAGAGCTAGGGGTTTTGATCAGTATACTGTAGGTCCCCCCCCCCCCCCCCCCCCCCCCCCATCACACTCCTTTCAGAGCTAGGTATTTTGATCAGTATACTGTAGTCCCCCCCCCCCCCCCCCCCCCCCCATCACACCTTTCAGAGCTAAGGGTTTTGATCAGTATACTGTAGTTCCCCCCCCCCCCCCCCCATCACACACTCCTTTCAGAGCTAGGTATTTTGATCAGTATACTGTATCCCCCCCCCCCCCCCCCCCCCCCCATCACACTGCTTTCAGAGCTAATGGTTTTGATCAGTATACTGTAGTTCCCCCCCCCCCCCTCCATCACATTCCTTTCAGAGCTAAGGGTTTTGATCAGTATACTGTAGTCCCCCCCCCCCCCCCCCCCACACACTTTTCAGAGCTAGGGGTTTTGATCAGTATACTGTAGTTTCCCCCCCCCCATCACACTCCTTTCAGAGCTAGGTATTTTGATCAGTATACTGTAGTTCCCCCCCCCCCCCCCCCCCCCCTATCACACTGCTTTCAGAGCTAGGTGTTTTGATCAGTATACTGTATCCCCCCCCCCCCCCCCATCACACTCCTTTCAGAGCTAGGTGTTTTGATCAGTATACTGTAGTCCCCCCCCCCCCCCCCCCCCCCCATCACACTCCTTTCAGAGCTAGGTGTTTTGATCAGTATACTGTAGTCCCCCCCCCCCCCCCCCCCCATCACACTCCTTTCAGAGCTAGGGGTTTTGATCAGTATACTGTAGTCCCCCCCCCCCCCATCACACTCCTTTCAGAGCTAGGGGTTTTGATCAGTATACTGTAGTTCCCCCCCCCCCCCCCCCCCATCACACTCCTTTCAGAGCTAGGGGTTTTGATCAGTAAAATGTAGTTCCCCCCCCCCCCCCCCCCCCACACTCCTTTCAGAGCTAGGGGTTTTGATCAGTATACTGCAGCCCCCCCTCCCCCCCCCCCCCCCCCCCCCCCCATCACACTCCTTTCAGAGCTAGGGGTTTTGATCAGTATACTGTAGTCCCCCCCCCCCCCCCCATCACATTCCTTTCAGAGCTAGGTGTTTTGATCAGTATACTGCAGCCCCCCCCCCCCCCCCCCCCCCCCATCACACTGCTTTTAGAGCTAGGGGTTTTTGATCAGTATACTGTAGTTCCCCCCCCCCCCCCCCATCATCACACTACTTTCAGAGCTAGGGGTTTTGATCAGTATACTGTAGTCCCCCCCCCCCCCCCCCCCCCCCCCCCCCCCCCATGACACTGCTTTTAGAGCTAGGGGTTTTGAACAATATACCGTAGTTCCGCCCCCCCACCCCCCCCCCCCCCCACCCATCACACTCCTTTCAGAGCTAGGTATTTTGATCAGTATACTGTACCCTCCCCTCCCCCAGTACACCTTGCAGTTGGCATATGGTAGAAATAGTCATGAGAGTGAGAATAAGCATAGAGAAATGTTCAGGGTAGACTTAATTGTGAGAGTGAAAATGGGAAAAGGTGATGCCTACCGTTGCAGCAAACTGGCCTGTATGAGAGAGAGAGAGGGACAGACAGACAGACAGAGAGAGGGAGAGAAAAAGAGAGACAGACAGAGAGAGAGAGAGAGAGGGGGGGGGGCACATACAGACTCAGACAAAAAAAGAAAAAGAGAGTAAGGTTATATGTTTTGGTAAATCCTTGCAGTGCCTGGAGTTAATCTGATCAGCACAGACATGAAACGTGAAAATGCGCGTTTGTTCTTGACATCCCTCGACAAAGTGACATCATAGTTTACACTGAGATGAGCCATTTCCATGCAATAGTACCCTGTTCATTTTTACCAAAATGTGAAACTGATCATTTTGGGGGATGGGGTTTCTTTTACAGTGCCTTCAAATACAACACACAGTGCCAGAAGGAAGTGCTGCCCCCCTGTGGCTGCAAAACCACCAGGCTGTACGTCGACATTGCTAAGAGGTACCTCAATCCTCCTGCCTGCTCTCCTAACTACGACACCGTCCCGCAGTGCATTGAAGGGACTGATGAGTTTTCCTACACAGGCGTGGCAACCCAGAGTGTGGCTTCTGTTGGAGTCATGGCCATCACCGGTGTTTTGGCTTTCCTGTTTTTCATGTAAATCCATGCCTTCACCTGTTGTATGAGATCCTTGGTCGACCTTTTTGTGTTAGAGCAAACATTTTGGGGTACAGGTCAAAGTCGGATTGCAGTCTCCTTGTTTGTGGAGTGCCACTGCACTAGTTTTTACTTTCTTCACATCAAATTTTATTTTGTTTTTTAGTGTTGTGTATTATGCAGCAGCCCATCAGTCAGCCATTAATGATGTCTAATACAATGGGTGAGAAAAAAAATTATGTCATTTTATGAATGAGAAGAAGAGGTGGCGATCTTGAAGAAATGGTGAAGTTTGGAAAATGTATGCCAACGTTCTGCTGAGCTGAAATTATTATCTTTTCAAGTTTGTTACAATCAGAGCGTTGTTCCTTATGGGTCGATATTGGCTTTTTGTTAATTTGTTGTTGTTTTCTTGTGGGTTAGATTGTCAAAAAAAGAGTTGTGTTTTTCTCATATCAGTACTTGTTTTTTCATTTTGCATTCAATGTTCAAAAATGTTCTTCATTTTGCTAGTAAACTGGATTTTTGTTGTACCTTTTCATATCAATATGATTTTTTAAACTACGTTACACAGCCAAAACGCTGAGCGCCCGCCAGCGCCCGGTAAAACACGTGGCAACAATGGGCGCCGCCATGTTTCTCGTAGAAAAGGATCTCGCGAGAACGTGACTTTCCTTCTTCCTGTAGCCATTTTACTTCCGTTTGCAAAAACCGCGAGTCGATACGTGCCGTGGTTCTCGAGTTTCGAATTTTTAAAGTTTTGAGGTCGAAATGCCGTTTTTCACCGTGGCTAACCTTGAGTTCTGCCGTTCTATAATGAGATTTAGTGATGGAGATACTGTGTTTTGTAGGATTTACGGCATAAGACTTTAGTGAAAGTGCTGGGTAATGAAGCTTAGAGTGACCTAGATTTCGACTGGGATGAAGTTCCAGGTATGATGAACAACAATTCGGAAGAAAGTTCTGAAGAGAATTTTTTTTTTTTTTTCCCGAGTAAATGGCTCATGTGACATTCTTCAAACTTACGATATAGCACATATATATTCGTAGGAATTTTTAAAATTATTTTCATTTCGTTATTTCCTTTCCTCTCTTTTAAATTAATTTTTTAATTGGGTAACCATGTTCAAATTTTTCGGTGTAACTAAGCTCAGATAAGTGCATACTGAAGAGGGTAACCGCTGCATCTAATGCCAGAAATCCATCCATTTTGTGTCAATTTCAGGATCCATGCATGTGACTGAAATCCAGTACCAGTGGCTTAATTGAAAGATTCATAGATCTCAGCACAGTTCTGCCTCATGAGCCGCTGGACATGTAGGACTAGTTGCACTTACACTCCCATGCCCCCCTCCCCCCCACCCTTCCTATCAGCTGCACCCACCAAAGCTGTCCTCCATATTTCCCAAACCTTCCCTACCTCCAACCCCCACCCCCATCCCTCTGCTCCCTCACTCACCCAACCTCTCACGCCCTCCCTTCCCTGCTGCTTGAAACATGCTCAAATTTAAAAAAAAAAAAAAAAAAAAAATCAGATTTGTCGGCAGAATGGGGAAATATTTTGGTCTCTGTCCACATCAACTCGGAGTAAAGGGAGGAAGCACAAAGATGTGATTTGCAGTAGAACAGTGCAGAAAGCAGAACATTTGTTTTACTCTGGGCTCTGTCCAATGACGGAAAACGGAAATGTCCTGGGATATCAGTTGTCTGTTTCATCACTACTTCTCACTTTTTCTCCACATGGATTTCTATGGAAAGGAAAGGTCCATTTCTACATCTACTGAGAAAGCAAGCAAACCAACAAAAAAATATGACAGCTATACTTTTCAACTGAGTAAAATGAAAACAAATAAAAGTAGAATGTGTAGAGCACACAACATTCATTGATTGTGCAGAAAAAGAAAAAGTAAAAAAAATTATTATGATTGTGGAGTTGAAAAAAAAAAATGTAAAAAATTATTATGATTGTGGAGTTGAAAAAAAAAATGTGACTGTGATGTACGTAATTTTTCTCCTTCTGCTTGTAAGTAGTTCCATAGCAATGATGTTCTCAGACTGTCAGGATCTCTGTCTCCAAACTTTCCCAACTCTCTACCTCTGTATGTCTCTTTTACCCTCCTTTCCCCTCTTTCCTGTGAATTTTCCTTGATTTGCATGTGTTACCTTCAGTTATCTTTATTTCACATGTAGATGAGCATGTCACTGTGTTTACAGTTGGGGGGAAATTTTTTGTAATCCATTAATAATATTGTTTGTTTCGAAGAAAATGGTATCACCGTTTTTTTTTTTTTTTTTTTTTTTTTTTTTTTTAGGTATTTGTAAGAAACATGGTGAATAGCATAACGAAGATATATTTACAAACTGAAATTGTAACATTCAGATGATAATCATGAAGTTGTACTTACAAACTGGTATGTTAACATACAGGCATGATTTTTTTTATCGATCTGTCCCTCTCTCTCTCTCCTTCATTTTTTCTCTCTCTCAAACACACACACATGCACACACGCATGCACGCATTCTCTCTCTCTCTCTCTCTCTCTCTCTCTCTCTCTCTATATATATATATATATATATATATATATATATATATATATCATGCACACACATACTGAGACTTCATCTGAGTTTTTTCAAATTACAAAGTATACTGGAGCAGACAACCACAGCATTTTAACATTTATGAAAACAGGTCACATTGTTTATTACATTCTTTCAAAAAGTGATTGTTAATCCACATTGTTGAATATAATATGTCTCGGTTATTGTTAATCATTTGTCCAGAAATTGTGATGTACATTTTGTTGTCTCCCCTCTTTTGATACTTTTCATTGCACATGTATAGAAAAAAAAAATATTCCAGCTGAGTGCTTAGACTGCAGACGTTGACCTACAGATGAGGATGCTCTTATGCATTTTAAACACAGATTATCCAGTTGTTGGAAAACCATGAGCAGTAATAACACAAGTTCTTTGTGATAGATCTCCGCCGTCATCAGTCTGTGCAGACATTTTTGTTATACCCATGAGCAGTGGTTATTTCTCTTGTGTGGTATTTTAGAAATCCGTAATGTGGAAATGAATATTAATAAACTCTACCAAGAAAGGCCACTTTAACCAAATTATTTTAGAATGTATCAACTCCTTACTTGAGCTGCTTTTGTCAGTTTGGAATACTTCAGTGAATTTGAACCACCAATGTTTGTGACTTTAAATCTCAGCATCCATCACAAATTAATGCTCTTGGGTTCATGATACTGTTTGTTCCATTTACATTTTTCTGTTGGTGTTTATTTTCATGTGTAATCATTCCTCATTTTCTTTACACTTGTGTATAGTTTCAGACTGATCAATAAACAGAATTTTTCATAATTGGATTTGGCAGCAAATTTGTTGATGAATAAATGAAGTGTTCT
The DNA here is from genome assembly GCA_016801955.1 of Conus betulinus. Taxonomy (NCBI): domain Eukaryota; kingdom Metazoa; phylum Mollusca; class Gastropoda; order Neogastropoda; family Conidae; genus Conus; species Conus betulinus. The sequence goes on from JADBJO010011213.1 coordinate 47,127, forward strand.
GATTGAAAAATAAAGTAATAATTGATTGGTAGTAAGGCACGTTTGTGTGCATAAATGAATGTGTGTGTGTGTGTGTGTGTGTGTGTGTGATGGATAATTTCCAGGCTTGGAGAAGAGTGTAGTTTCACTGCCCTTCTTCAGCAGTACCTGGTAAGAGTGTGGAGCCAGATCTTTCTGATTGCCTCTATCAGCAATAGCAACTTGCTTGAGGCTGAACCTCCAAGTGTCTATGCACGTTCAGAACCTGTAATCTCCCTCCGCTTTCAGTGGCTTATGGAAAATGAAATACTTGGCATACATATAGCGGGGGGGTATCTGGACAGGAAATGACAACTCCAATGCAGTCCCTTTCCTTTATGCCCAAAATTATAATGACACTGATTAGGGCATTTGTCTTGAGGAGTTTCAAGACCATGATACTGTGTGAGGACCTGGAAGAGAGAGAGAGACGCCCCCCACACACACACCCATCACCCCTCTCCCCTGTCTTTGGAATCAGGATGTTCCGGTCATGGATGATTGGGGGAAGAAAGAATTGAGATAGTCAGTGCGGCAGGTAAGATTTGGTACCACTAGTTGTGGCGGCTTCAACCACTGGAAGGTAGGGGCATTGGGTCATCACACTTAACACATGCTAGTCTGGAGCAGATTTTGTAAAGCACACCATCAAATTCAGATCACTGTGGGTAGCATGTCTTTGATACTGTGTCTGTCTGGGACACATCTGACCCCCCCCTCACTGGATCTTCTCAATGCTGAAGATCTGTTTTTGTTTGCAGAGTCCCCCTATTCACTCGATCTTTGGTCTTAATGGAGCACACTTTCTGATTTCTCCTCAGTAAGCCCAGGGTTCTGTTTGCTCGAAGATGTGGCAGCTAAATGTGTAGTTTAATTCTGCATTTGGCAGCTTCCTACTCCACGACGTGGATAGTTGGAGACAATTGTATTCGTGAAACTCATGTTCCACACACTGTCTCAGACCTCTAACTTGCGGAGATCCATCTGGAGCATGTCAGGGTTGTTGTTACAGGTGATGAAGCTGTAGAGTGCGGTGTAGTCAGCAGATACTTCGAATGGGTTGGAGACTACAAATTGCCGATCATTTATAGATCAGGAAGAGGCAGGGACCGAGTTCTGATCCCAGGGGGACGTTGGGTTTGACACTGACATTGCTAAACAGTGAGCTGTCAGTCACTTTCTTTGTGGTCAGTAAAGAAGTGTGCACTTTAGCTGTTGATGTTTCCTCCGATGCCATGATGATCAAGCCTGTAAGGTAGTATGTCATGATTTACTTTGTCAAACTCTTCAGAAAGATCCATGATGATATTTGTTGCTATACTCTTTTCCATCCTGCTTAGACTTCATCGATTAAGTTGAGTAGCTGGGTAACACAGGAATGGTGATATCAGAAAATATGTTGATGGCTGGACAGAAATGCTGTGTACCCCAATATGATGCATGATAGCATCCACACGGACATGCTCCATGATCTTAGTCGGGACAAGGGTGAGGGTGATAGGTCTGTAGTTTGGCGCTTTGCAGTGTTTT
>JADBJO010011213.1:50153-66434 GCA_016801955.1 Conus betulinus
GAAGCCTGAAGTTGTCACGTCCTGTCGATTGTTCAAAATCGCGCGCACACACGCACGCACACATGCGCACAAGGTTTGCAACTCTGTGTAAATATCTTTTCTTTCAAATTAGTCATGTTCACCAAAATTTGACATGTCCAGTGTACACACACACACACACACACACACACACACACACACACACACACACACACACACATGTACAAATTTGTAGTACAGAAAATATTTTCAAGATATCTGTTCATTAACGACCTCGATGCTGTTCTTTTTCAAACAGAAACAGAAAAAAGGTAGAACAAGCAGAAATGTACACAGAGTTTATTCTCGAAAGTATGAAAGAAAGAAAAGTTCCGTATGTGCAATTCCAATTAAACATTATTTCGACGATAGAATACGTGCCAAATTTCATATGAACAGGGTTAAAAATGCATGGGACTGAATTATTCCCGACTGCTGTATTGTAGGCCTACAATGCGAACATGAGAGCAACCAGCTGTTCGCATCGCACGAGTTTTTTTGTTTTTTTTTTTTTTCCTTTCCCCACTTTTTCTGCCTTGTTCTATCGTCTGTTGTTTTTCTTTTGTACCTGATCCTCTAAATCATTATATTCTAACCGACTGTTCTGACATTGTTTGGAGTTGAGGTTAGTGGCATCTGATTTAACAAACAAAATATATTTCCAAAGTTTGCTGTATGAACAATAAAGGTCAAGTAGAAGGTTTTTGGATTTTGTTTTCTTTGGGTAAAAATTGTGAAACCTGGGTTACAAAAATGGGGGCTCGTCCGGGATCTGTAAGTTTGTTTTAATAATTGGTAGGCATTGATTTTCAAGAGATAATTGATTTTCTGTTGAGGAAAATATTTTTCATTGGGGAGATATTCTTAAAGCCAAACATGTCAGAAACGGGGAGGTGGTGTGGATAGAAGCAATGGAGAGGTGAATGGTGCAGAGGGAGAAGCAGGGACTGGTGGGAATGGCAGTGCCACTGGCGGGGCTGACCTTGCTGCCCTGCTGAGAAGGCTAGACAGCTCGAGGAACTACAGATGGAAAATGCCCAACTGAGGGAGCGATTAGCCAAGCAGACAGCATCACCAGCACCCGTGACAGTGCATGTCAAGGCACCAACACCTGCGCCTCGACTTGGTGTATTCACTGGATTGAAGCCGAAAGGCGGATCTGAGGTGCCGTTTACTGAGTGGCTTGAGAGAGTCACTCAGTATCTCCGAGGCTACAGATGAGGAAGAGGCCTGCCGGAGAATAAAAGCAAGTTTAAGGGACATCGCAAGCGTCCAAGTAAAGAACTGCACTACTGGAGAAGATGTAGTGAATTCCCTGAAGGCCATATATGGGAATCTCGGCACCCCAGAAGACCTTTATGCCAAATTTGTCAAACTTCACATGGACAAGAAGGAAACTCCATCTGATTCTTCAGCCGTGTGTGGTCAACCTTCTCGGAGCTGAATAAGGCTGAAAAATTCACCACTGAGGAGGCAAACATGAAGGTGTACCATACTTTCATGTCCAACATCTCCAGTTCTGACCGCCTATTGACCATGGAAATCCGGGGTCATTTCGGGACTCCAGGCGTCGCTTCTCCTGATCCAGCCAAGGTTCTGAGACGCCTGAGAGAGCTTAGCGAAGGAGCAAGCAACCCACAAGCTCCCCCCAAAACCATTCCAGTTGCTGCCATGGCTACAGCAGAAATCGACTATGAAAGACTGGCAAGCATGGTTGCTGAGAAGATGATGGCCAGCCAAAAGCAGGTCCACCCACCTGCTCAGGGAAGTCCATCTCCACGTGCCCCCAGAGGGCCCTGCTACAGATGTGGTGAAGTGGGCACACACTACAGGCGTAACTGCAAAAAACCCACCCAACCCAGCAAGGGTGGCCCAGGCGAAGAGGGAATCTCGGCCGTTAAACGGCCAGCAGTTGCCGACGATGGGGGGTCGGTAACTGTAACCTCACCATCAACCCCATCCCCATCATCATCTTCACACCCTGAACACAGCCATGAATTGCATTGAACAGGGCCTGCATGTTCGTGGTGTGACCTTGAGAAGCCCTCTTCTGGTGACACTACAGCCGGGACAAGAGATGACCTTGTCCGGGACCATCTCTGGGTGTGTTCCTGCCGTACATGGTGTGAAGGTGCTTCAGCGACCATCTGAACTGTTACCTCCTGGTCTGGGTGTTTGTACTGACATTGACGCCGGAAACATCAAGGTGACATTGTGCAACAGGGGCAGACACAACATTACCCTGGATCACAGAACAGTGTTTGCAGAACTGTACTCGGCCACAGGGAACAACACCGACTTGGAGGCCTTAGTGGGTCCTAGTCTTGAGACAGAGGCGACCATTGGGGACACTGAAGTCAACTGTCTGATCGATAGTGGCTCGCAAGTGAGCATCATGTCAGAGACATTCTACCACTAACCTGTCACATTTGCCACTGGAAGAACTGAATGCACACCTGAAAGTTGTGGGAGCGGGTGGAAGTGTTGTACCCTATTTGGGTTTTGTGCGTGTGTGTGTTTCCATGCCGAAGGATGTTGTGGGTGTGAGTGACAGTGTGAATGTGTTGATGTTGGTGTGTCCAGACACAGACCTTTCTCGAAGAGTACCCGTGATTCTGGGCACCAATGCCCTGAAGAATTTTGCTGAACTGTCTAAGAGATTAGTAGGATCACATTTTGATTTTGATAATTCTTTGCATGTGTGTCCTACTATTGCTTTCATGTATCAAGACTGTTCCTCTCCTGATGATGGGAAAGTGGGCTCGGCTAGAGTTCGTGGTTCACAGGTTTTAGTTCCAGCTGGGGAGACTGTAGAAATAAAGTGCTGTGCTAAGGTGAACGTTCCCAGCACACGAGATTCAGTCTTGATTCAGGAACCCACTGAAACTCCCTTACCAGACGGTCTCAAGGTAGTGGGTTGCAGAGCTTCAGCTGACTGCCTCACAGATGTCAGGGTTGTGGTGATAAATGAATCTGACAGCATGATTCTGCTCAGGAAGAATCAGGTGGTAGCTGACATATTTGTTTATCAGCATGAGTACGACATTAACAAGGTGGTGTCTGACCTTGGTCCTCATTCACCAGAAACCCATGCATACTCAGGTAGTGCTCATGCTGAGAACTCAGGTCAGGGAGAGAAACATTAGTTCAAGTTTGGTGAAGCAGAGACCACCCGCCCTGATTGGTGTAGGCACTTTGAAAGTAGGCTACAGTCAGTGAAAGCAGTTTTTGTGACAAAGTGAGTTCGACATAGGTAGAGCAGAAACAGGTGATGTTTTTGACATGGAGATCACACCTGGTCCAGACATTAGGGAGAGAGCAAGACCTATACCCCCTAAGGACTTTGAAGAGTGTAGGCAACACATTAAAGGGCTTTTAGATGCCAAGATAATCCGCCCCTTCCAACTCCCCATTTGCTAGTCCCATAGTTCTAGTAGTTCTAGTCAGGAAGAAGACCGGTGCACTTAGGATGTGCGTGGACTACCGGAAACTTAATGCTAGGACTGTCAAGGATAGCTATTCCATCCCAAAAATTGAAGACCTTCTGTTGACACTCAATGGGGCAAGGTTTTTTACCACTCTAGACCTCTGTAAGGCTTATTACCAAGTCCCAATGACGGAGAGAGCATGCAAATACTCGGCCTTCATAACACCTTTCGGGTTGTTCGAGTGGGACCGACTCAGTCAGGGGTTAGCCAATGCCCCAGCATGTTTCCAAAGACTCATGGAGACGGTTTTTTTAGTGATATGAACCTGACTGAGCTGATCATCTTCTTGGATGACATCCTGATCCATGCTAAAACCCTTGAAGAGTTGGAAGAACGCACCATGAGGGTATTGCAGAGATTGTGCAAGTACGGCTTAAAGTTGGACCCTGAGAAATGCATCTTTGGGGCAACACAAGTCAGGCACTTGGGCTACATCATCTCAGAGGGCACCATCCGCCCTGACCCAGACAAGGTAGCTGCTGTTAGGGATTGGCCTAGACCCAAAACCGTGAAGGACGTGAAGAGTTTCATCGGATTTGCCGGTTTCTACCGGCGTTTTATTCCAAATTTCTCTTCGATGCAAGACCCCTGAATGACCTGACGATAGGTTACGCTCCAGGTAACCGTTCCAAATCTGGAAAGAAACAAGGCCAGCTCACTCTGTCCTCTTCTGTTTCCTCGTCCTGGGGAGAAGCACAGGAAGGCTCCTTTAGATCACTGATTTCTGCCACTTACCAGTGACTTAGTTCTAGGTATTGCTGATCGTTCCAAACCTTTTGTTGTTCATTGCGATGCTAGTGGTGTGGGATTAGGTGCTGTTCTTTACCAAGAGTTTGAGGGCAAAAGCAAGGTCATTGCTTATGCTAGTCGAGGGCTGAACAAGTCTGAGCAAAATTACCCAGCTCACAAGCGCGAGTTCCTTGCATTGAAATGGGCGTTGTGCGATAAGTTCAGGGACTATCTTTTGGGCACCAAGGTCACAGTTGTTACAGATAACAATCCCCTCTGCTACATCTTGAAGAATGCAAAACTAGATGCTACAAGTCATAGGTGGCTCTCTTCACTTTCCATGTTGACTTTGAGCTTAGGTATAAAAAGGGACTGACTCACACCGATGCAGATGCTTTGTCAAGGTTACCCCAAAGTGACCCATATGTTGATGATCAGTACAGGAAGTCCTTAGATGAAATAGCCTTCTTAGTGGAAAAGGCCAAGTCTTTTGACAAAGATCAATCGGAAAACTTCACTTTTGTTGCCTCAGATTCAGTACAAGCTATACTACAGTCTCATCATATTCCTTCCTTGAGAGGCTCAGTCTTCAACAACAGTTCTCCAGAAGTTAGTCAGGAAGGAGAGGGATTTTCAGTTAAGGCAGATGATTTCCCTGCTGTCGAGCAGTTGATGACTGACCCCAACCTAATACCGGATGGTATACTTGACCCAAAGGTTGAGCACGAGTCCATCAACACGGTCCGAGACTGGAGAAAAGTTCAACTAGCAGACAAACATCTCTCTTATGTTATCAAGTGTTTGGAACGGGGCAAGATATTGGAAGCTTCAGAGCTAAATAGTCCAGATCTAAGAGCTTATGCAAGGGATCAAAAGAAGCTTGTTTTAAAGCAAGGTGTTTTGTACAGGAAAGTTGATGTGGATGACCAAGACAGTCATTTTCAGTTAATTCTCCCTTTGCCCTACAGGGAAGCTGCCCTGAGAGGTGTGCATGAGGATCTATTTCACACCCATTTTGAAGATGGCATAGCGCAGTTGAGGATGAGGTTCTTTTGGCCCCGAATGGCCAGGGACCTTGAGCAGAAGATAAAGACCTGTTCTCGCTGCATCAGGAAAGGTGCCAAGTGTCAGAAAGCCCCAATGACTTCCATCGTGACCACGTATCCTTTGGAACTTCTTTCTATAGACTTTCTCACCATCGAGATCAATGGTCAAAAACAGAACATACTTGTCATGATGGATCATTTCACCAAATTTGGACATGCTGTTTGTACAAGGATCAGAGCGCCAAAACTGTGGCCAGGACGCTGTGGAAGGAGTTCTTCATGATCTATGGTTTTCCCAGGCGTATCTTATCTGACCAGGGTAGGGATTTGAATCCAAGCTGGTGAAGGAGTTGTGTCAGGTAGCTGAATATAAAAGTGTAGGACCACGCCTTACCATCCATCTGGCAACCCAGTAGAAAGGTGGAACAGAACCTTGTTAGGCATGCTAAGAAGTTTAGAGGATGCTCAAAAAATAGATCTGAGAAAGACCCTTCCAGAAGTTGTGCATGCGTACAACTGCTGCATTCATCAAAGTACAGGCCACTCCCCATACTTTTTGTTTTTTGGTCGCCATCCCAAGTTACCCATTGACCTTGCCTTTGGCATCAATACCTGCCCCAAGGACAAGGGACACCTTCACAGTATATCAAAGGGCTTAAGCAAAGGCTAGCCTCTGCTTATCAGAAGGCCTCTGACAACATGGCCAGAACAAACTCTAAGAACAAGGCTCGGTATGATACTTCCGCAAGAGCAGCTGAGCTGAACACTGGAGACCGGGTGTTAGTTCGCAAGCTGGGACCAAGACTTGATTCAAAGTTGAGTGATAGGTGGGAAAATTCAGTGTACATTGTGCAAGCAAAGCGGGAGGGTTTTGCCAGTATACACTGTCCAAGATGAAGCAGGAACGGGACCCAAGAGAACAACACTCCATAGGAATTATTTATTGCCCATTGGCATGATTGATCCACCAGCTAGGGGCACTGTTCGGGAAACCACACAGGTTAGACCCAAATCATACCCCCGTACTATCACTAAAAAACCCTGATCATGTTTCCGAGGAGGTTAATGATTTCCAAGAGTATATCATTGAAGTTACACCAACAGCCCCCTCAAGGAGTAAAAACTGAGGGCTGATGCTGTAGAGTTTCTCCCTGAGTCTGTTGTCAGTCAGGGTCACGATCACCTACCAGTTGAGAATGTGGTAGAGGATGATAGGGACCAGGAGCAGTTTGATCGTTCTGATGCGAGTCTGGATGCAGACCAGCAGACTGAACAATCTGGAAAGGATGCATCAAAAGAAGGTGGCTCATCCTCAGAAGATTTGAAAAATGTTTCACAAATGGAAGTTTCTTCCAATTCGGAGGATTCAGAGGGTGATAGCAATGCCGAGGAAAATCCAACCCTACTCCTGCCCCGAGAAGATCTCTCAGGGAACGGAAGGCTGTAGACAGATTGAACTTGACCCATGTCGCCGAAGTAGGGAGTACATTAGGGAGGGATCTAGTTTACAAGGTCCAACAGTACCTGAACAAGCTGGTCAATGACCCTCTTGAGCCTCAGCGTGTTGTGGCAATTGAGCAAGTGCTCAGTGTCCTTGTCACAATGTAAGTGAATTACTCTATGTATGGTTGACTTGCTAAATGCAATCTAGTCCAATATCTGTCTAACTGCAATATTTTGGGCATTTTTATTTTTGTCATTGGATGGTACCTTGTTGGAGGACCTAAAGGTCTTTTCACCTTTACCTTATTTGTTGAGTTATAGTGAATGGCCGTTAGCAGATTTTATTTTCTTTGCATGCATTTTTTTCTCATTAAAATGTTGCTGGTAAACATTTTTTTTTTAGGAGGGGTGACTGTAACCTGCCTGACACAGTCAGGTTAATAGTAATTTAATTAGTTTTAATAGAGTATATAGTGTTCTATTTACTGTCATTTATTTATGTGGTATTTAGGAGTTTTAGAATATTTTGATGGTTATTTTGTTGTTCACTGTGTTATTTCGTTGTTCACTGTTATTTCTGTAAGATTTGGGTAACAAGACCTTTTCACTTCATTCTCATGTGTGAGTGAGTCAGCAAGTCAGTTGTTGGCAGGAAAGAACCTTGGTGCTAAATCAGGTTAGTTAACATGGTTAGATGATATATGTGTGGGAATAATGCTTGTGGTATTATTTTTTTGATTTAATGATTTTATTTTACTGCATTTGGTATGATGACTTAGATTTGAGTGGATTCTGTTGTGCTTGTATTATTTCCATAAAGCATGGGCAACATGTGTTGGTAAACACACTTTAGAGTCAAAACTGGTAATTCAGGTTTAGTGAGCTAAGTTTAGCTTTGGAGATGAAGTAAATTTTTGTGAACATATTCATGTATAGATCAGATACAAAAATATGTTGGGAACTATTCTGACAATTTTCTTAGTTGGATTAAGTGGTTGATAATTGATAAAACCACATGGTCAAAACTGCCTTCTTATTTCCAGGGTCTGCCCCTAATTATTACCAGTACTTTTTCTGAAGCCATATTTTGCTATTGCTGAATTAAAATTGGTTTATACAAGTTTCAGGTTAGGAATACAATATTTAATTTGAATATATTGTATGTGAATTTTAAGTTAAAATTACTACTGGCATAAGCATAATTATGTAGAATTATTATGTAGAGTACATTGAGTGCAAAATTATTAGTTGTTTCACATTTTAAAACAATTTAGCCTTATATCAGAGAAGTTTATTTGTCATCTGAACTAAACAGTGATGCCTTGATATGACCATTGGAGGTCTGATGGGCTATGAGCTTGGTGATTAAATTGATGGTATATATGCTTCTGGAAACCCTTACACATGTTCCTGGTTTCCAAAGTCCTTGAAGTGGAGACATGGAATTAGTATAATCTCAGCCTGCTTTATGTAATGGTTGCTCATGTGTTAGTTTATTACTTTCTATAGTGTGCTTATTTTTATTTCATAAGTCTTGATGTAATTGCCTCTGATTTGAGTTTTTGCATGAAGGTAGGATGTGGCTGCTCAAGTAGTCAGATGGAGCTGCAACGTGAACCCACTCGTTAGGTGGGGAGGAATGTTTTCCTGCTGGTCTAGTAAGGAATGTCCGCAAGAGTCCTTGCATATGAAAATTATAATTATTGCGTTTTGTTCTCATTAACTGTTGTAGTTAATAATTCAGTGTTTAAAGTCAGTGTTATAAGCAGATAATATCAGTAAGCTCAAAGGCAATAATTGATGTTTTTGCGATAAACTTGAAGGTATGTTGGACCGATGTCAGATGGCAGATGTGATGGGCGTATACGTATTTCGGTGTTTAAGGTTTCAAACCTTCAAGCACAGAAGTATTGTTTGCCAACTAACCACACTTGGGTATAGTTGTGGGCTTGCCAAAAATCATTCAGTTTGGCCAAGATGTGTGTAGTCCGCTGAATTCAATTTTGACAATTGGGTCTGATCACAGTGCACTGACACCATCTACTTTGTTATGATGAATATTGTTTTGGTCATAAAATAATGATCCTGCCAGGAATCTGATTTGAATGTATGTCCATCTGCTCGTTTTCTTTTCAATGTCCAATTGAGAAGTCATTATAATAAGAATTTGTTGTGCTATGCTCTAGGTTTTGTTTCTTTATATTTTGGTTTGATGCCATGTTTTATTCTTGTTTTCTGTCCTCTGTTTCAGTGCCACTTTTTCTGCCTTGTTCTATCGTCTGTTGTTTTTTTTTTTGTACCTGATCCTCTAAATCATTATATTCTAACTGACTGTTCTGACATTGTTTGGAGTTGAGGTTAGTGGCATCTGATTTAACAAACAAAATTTATTTCCAAAGTTTGCTGTATGAACAATAAAGGTCAAGTAGAAGGTTTTTTGATTTTGTTTTCTTTTGGGTAAAAATTGTGAACCTGGGTTACCATGATCCATATCCAAGACATTTAGATTGGACGTCTGGTTTAGGAAATTAATTGAGTAAAGCTCACAGCAAATGCATCCATCAAGCGGATAATTACTCAGCTCAGCCACAGACTAAGGTTACACAGACCCGTCAGTAAAGACAAATCGTGATGATTTCGACAGAGTAGTGTCCCTTAGACTTGGGTGTTAAACAGCATGTCTACGAAACTAAAGAACGGCGGATATCATTGTGCAGCAATAAACTGCACGAATTCGATATGGAAAAAAAAAGACTGTAGACAAAAATCATTTTACAGATTTCCGAAAGATCAAGCAAGGTATAGTTATGTTCAACTTGGGATAAGTAGATTTATACACGCATAGACCATGTCTGTTTCTTAGCAAATAAAAGTTTCGTTAATCAAAAGACCTTTTCTGATTTAGATCTGAATGTATGAAATAAGCTTTTGTGTACACACAGTAACACAAATGCAAAAATGCTTAAGTGTGCACGCACACAATTACATGTGTGCATGCATGTATGCATAGTATATGGGTGAGAGGGTGGGTGAATGGGTGAACAAATTGGGAAGGAGAAAGACGCACCAAATAGATAGATCTGTTCACAAATAGACTAGGTTTAACGACACTGACATAAACATACATGTACGTCTGAGCACATATCGATATATAATGTATGTGTGTGCATGCGCGCGTGTGTGTGTGTGTATGCCTGTGTGTGTGTGTGTGCGCGCGTGCACATGTGTGTGTGTGCCTCTGTGTGCGTGTGCGTGTGTGTGCCTCAGTGTGTGTGTGTGTGCGTGTGTGTGTGTGTGTGTCTGCCTCTGTGTGTGTGTGTGTGTGTGTGTGGAGGGGGGGAGGGGGTTGTCTGCCTCTATGTATGTATATGTGTGTGTGTGCGTGGGGGGGGGGGGGGGGGGGTGTGTGTGGGCGTGCGCGCGCGTTTTTATGTCCGTGTGTGTGTTGTCTGCCCGTGTGTGTGTGTGTGTGTGTCTGCCTCTCTGTGTGTTTGGGCCTCTGTGTGTGCGTGTGTGTGTGTCAGTGTGTGTGCATAATTGTGTGGTGGTTGTTATGCAATCATACACATCACATGCGCGCGCGCGCGCGCGCGCGCACACACACACACACACACACACACACGTCTTTGAGTTTGTGCAAGCAGACCTGCAACATGCACAATGGGAGCGGATTGCCAGGAGGGCGGGTTGTCAGGGGTATATGTCCAGAAGTGAAATGTCTATGATGGGCGAATTGCCTGGGGTGAACTGTCTTGGGGTGAACTGTCCTGTTCCAAAACCGTGCTTGCAATTGTGCATACATGTCTGCGCCTGCACATGTGTGTATGTGTGGGTGTACCTTTGTGTATTTGCATGCATATGTGTGTGCACGTGTGTAACCGTGTGCATGCATGTGTATGTGCATGTGTGTGCGCATATGCATGTGTGTGTGTGTACCTGTGTGTGTGTGTGCGCACACTCATGTGTGTATGCATTTGTGTATGCATCCAAATGCATGTGTGTATAACATGCATGTATACATACATACATATGTATATATGCGTGCACACACGTGTGTGTTAGTGTGTGTGTGTGCATGAGCTTCAGTGTGTGTGTGCGCACATGTGTGAATGCATATGCATGCAGTTAAATGAGTGCAGTGTGTGTGTGTGCATGCGTGTGTGTGTGCGTGCGTGTGTGTGTGTGTAGCGTAGCGTATTTATGTACATGCATGCATGTGTATGAATTGTAAGTGAATGTATCAGTGTGTTTTAAACCTGAAATAGGCTACTTTGAAAGCAACAGCAAAATACTAAACCTGAATACTTTAACCACCCAGAGCAAAGGGAAGTAATCGAAATTTTGGCGTGTAACAAGATAGTAAGGGAAAGAAGGCAGTGAACTATCTGTGTATACTTAATCTGTGGCTCAGCTGTGTGGTTCCAACTTTCCAGCTTCAGCCATGTTAGATCCAGCAGTTACTCTGGATTGGAGCTGGTGGTGCCAAAAAATTCTTGCAATCATTCACATTGGTTTGGATTGGGTTTGAACCAACACTAGTCCAGGATATAAAACTGAAATGTGAGCAGTGTGTGTGTGTGTGTGTGTGTGTGTGTGTGTGTGTGTGTGTTTTAAAGATTGGAGCTGTTTATGGTGATTTTCTATGTCTCTGTCTCCTGTGCTTTCCCACTGGTATGTCTCCCACACCAATCATTTGGGCTTCCACATCTACAGCTACATCTAGAATAGTTCTGTGGGAAACCCAGAACTAGCATTCAGCAGGGAGCTCTCACTATGAGGCATCACAAGGCATCTCACCATTAAAGTTAGCAAGTCTTCCGTGGCTGAACTGAAGACTGCTTTGTGGTACTAGCTTGACGACACAGGATTTTGCCCTGGTATCACGTGTTTGACACAGGCCCATTACATACTTGTCCAGTCTTTTGGTCAGGCAGAAACCTCAAACAGTTGACGATAGATGTGCAGAGAGAAAGAGAGAGATGGGTAAGGGTTGGGGAAGTGTGATATGGAGTGGGGGGGATGAGGAGGCTGAACATTTTTTTTACTCATGCATCACTGAAAAGTATTATTCATCAAACAAAATCCACTTTGTATGAGCAGATGCATATTGTATTATGAGTTGTGACTGACCAAATACATTTGACTTTTTTTTTTTTTAGCAACAATATCAAAAGTTTTAACACCGAAAGCCTACAGAGCAGTATAATGCAGCTCTATACAGTATGATGTAATGCATGCAATTCTATTCAGTAAATGAATATTGCATGTAACACCAAGTTTTCTGTACAGAATAACAGATATGTTATCATGGATTTATGTGTGGGCAATTACACATCAACCAGTATTTCATTCTCTCTCTCTCTCTCTCTCTCTCTCTCTCTCTCTCTCTCTCTCTCTCTCTCTCTCTTTCTCTCTAAAAAGCTAAAAAAAAAAAAAAACAAGAAAAAAAAACATCCTTGATGGGGAAATAAGAAGACAATACAAACACGTACCATATTTCTTTAATTACCTATAAGGTGCTCTGCAGCTACTAAAAGGTGCACTCCACTTTGGCTTTAGTTTTTAACATTCTATTTTATACATAGATAAGTATACAAGACCAGTTTCCATCTGATATTTTGCATACAGGATCATGCCAAAGATTCTACACCTTGATTACATGGGTTTTTTTTTTCTCTTCATTTTTGTTGTATAAGTAAGTATGGAATGATTAATGACCTTCACTTCACATGTGTGTGTGTGTGTGTGTGTGTGTGTGTGTGTGTGTGTGTGTGTGTGTGATTATGATTTTTTTTTTATAGTGTCTGGAGTTCTCAAATCAGGAAGTCTTATGGCAATCATCGGAGCAAGGTTTGTCTGCACTCAGTAATTCCTGTCTTACTGCCTTTTGTCTTTGTTTATCTATCTCACTGTCTGTCTGTGAAGCAAACATTATACACACAAGATATACAGAGAACACACGCGCATATAAGTACACATACTCACACACATACATGTACAAACACATGCACACGCATGCACACGCACGCACGCATGTGCGTGCGCACACACACACGCATGCATACATGCACGCACACACATGCACACACAGAGGGAGGCATGCAGGTGCTTTCATGCATGCATTCACACACACAAATGCTCCTTTCTCTCCCTCTCTCTCCCGCTCTCTCTCTCTCCCCTTCTTTTTCTTCTCTCTCTCTCTCTCTCTCCCTCCCTCCCTCCCTCCTCTCTCTCTCTGCCCTTTCTTTCTGTCTTCTTTCTAACTGAATTATTTGTGTTATTCAGTATGTAGATTATTGCATATGTGTGTGTGTGTGTTTGTGTATGTGATATCTATCTATATATTTAGAGAGAGAGACAGACAGACACAGATATATAGATGGAAGATATACATACATATATATATATATAATGCTGAACAATTAAGTAGTGGGGGAAAACAAGTGCAGGTTAACAATTCTTCCATCATTATAGTAATGATTTGGCAAAGATTCAAAATTGAGAGGGAAAAAAAACTTGAAGATGAAATATATATATATATATATATATATTAGAGAGAGAGAGAGAGAGAGAGAGAGAGAGAGCACACACACACGTGTATGGTTTGTGTGGGTAAGCATACTTGTATGTGTGAATGTGTGTCTATATATATGTGTGTGTGTGTGTATGTCTGCTTATGTGTGTGTATATGTGTGTGAGTGTGCATGTGTGTGTGTGTGTGCATGTTAAAGTGCATATATACATGTGCATGCACATACATTTATTGGGGAGGTTTACTCATGTGCAAACAGATGCATGCATTACATACGTATGAGTATACACTTACGCACGCATACACACTCTCTCTCTTTCATTCTCTGTCGCTCTGACTCGTTCTCTCACTCTCTGTCTTATAGACACACTTTTCTAAGTTAAAAAGATAGGTGCACACACTCACAGATACTATGCACATCAATACACACACAGTATACATGTGAAACAGGAAAGGCAGACATTTGACCATTTCAGTGGAGCAGGAAAATCCACGCTCATGAACGTGCTGACCAACCGTAACCTGAGAGACTATGAAATCGAAGGGGATGTGCGGGTGAATGGTGTGTGCATTGGAAACGACATCAAAAATGTATCTGCCTATGTACAGCAGGATGACTTATTCATTGGCACCCTCACTGTACGTGAGACGCTGACCTTCCGGTGAGTGAATGATAGATAAAAATTTTATGATCTAGGCATGTGTATCTTCTTCTTGTATTCATGTTTCAGGATATTAGGCATGCTGTTGCCAAAACTGAAAATTAGAAGTAATTATTCTTTATTCTCTCTCTCTCTCTCACTGTCACTATCACTGTCTTTCTGTCTCTGTCTCTGTTTCTCTCCCTCTGTCTCTCTGCCTCAGTCTCTTTCGTCTCTCTGTCTCTGTCTCTCTCTCACCTGTGCATCTGTCCCTCTTCCTCTCTGTCTGTTTACATGTATATACATATTTATATACATAAGTAAATAGATAAGTAAACACTCTCTCTCTCTCTCTCTCTCTCTCTCACACACACACACACACACACACACACACACACACACACACACACTGAAACTTTATTAAAGGAACATGAATATTTAAGAAAATCATACATTTAGGATGCTTGTAGTTCAGCACAAAATGTTGAAAACTGGATATTTCTCCATTCTGTGTGTGTGTGTGTGTGTGTGTGTGTGTGTGTGTGTGTGTGTGTGTGTGTGTGTGTAAGAAATTCTATCTTTCTCCCTGAATCTCTCTCTCTCTCTCTCTCTCTCTCTCTCATTCTCTCTATCATGAAATCTATGATGGCATAGAGTGTAAACCTAGAGTCAGCCTATACATATACTTCTTCTTATCATCATTATGTTGACTTCGCAAGATCACTATGCTTAATGTAGGGATGCAGACTCAGCATAAAAATCTTAACATTTTTGTAGGAAATTACTCTCATAGGAATAGGGGTTGCTTTCTGTGTTTCCTACATTAATATTTCTCCTAGCACCGTGGTTCAGATCTCCTCTTGCTATTTGGAAGAGGGAAATGGCATGCAGTCAACATCAAGCTCTCTGACACTCCATGTCAGGTATATCCAGTATTTGTTTACCAGTGCTATTGGGTAATTGTTAATACCTGACCAACTACTTGCTTGTGAAACGAATTGCAAAATTTTCTATCAAACACCATGGGGGATGGAATGGGTCAGTTTGTAGAGTGCCGGATTCATGATCCTTGTGATCTTGGGGTTGCAAGTTAAAATCTCCGCCAGGCATTTCAGTACAGGGGAAGTTTTCCCTCAGAATAAACATTGGTTCTGACTCCATTTCTCCAAATTCAACTAGAAACAGAATGTACACTGAGGTTCTATTTCGCAGCCCAGAAATACTACTGCTGTAACTCGAATTTTTGCATTTTTGAAATTTTTTGCATACTGTAAGAGCGGGGCCAAGGGGCATAACGTGGCCAAGTCCCAATCATATTATCCTAAAAAATAAACAAGCTGTAATCAAAATACTTTTGTACTGTACCTCAGCTTGCAGTATATCTTGTGGGGATAATAATAATTTTTTTTTTTTTTGTCTTCCGTAAAATTTGATTTTCAGATTTACGGCAGTTGTATTTCTGGGCGGCGATTTGTAAACACATGTACAACATCTTGCATGCCTGTTTAATCTATCATCAGCTTTTGGAAGAGATGTCCAGTTTGTCCGCTGGCATGGATGACACTTAGATACATTTCATGCACCTTCTGTGAAAAAAATGAAAAAGAATGAGTGGAAAAGTAGATGACTGACACTTGACTGAATGACACGAGAAATGACTGAATGGAGCACTAACAGGCAGCTCTTTGGAAGGCTCTAGGTAGGTAGCCAGCCAGTTGTGTATACAAGAGCATGGATTGTAAGGCACTTAGGTCTTGGTCTATTACTGAGAGTAGGTGCTATGCAATTACTGTTAATACAAATGATAATGATAATAATAATAATAGTAATAATGATAATGATAATAATACTGATGATAATAGTAATAATGTGTTCAGTCCTGTCTTTCTTTTGTTTAATATTTACTGCCTGCGCGCGCGCGTGTGTGTGTGTGTGTGTGTGTGTGTGTGTGTGTGTGTGTGTGTGTGTGTGTGTGTGTTGTGTGTGTTTGCTTGTGCATGGAATTGTGCATGCATGTGTGTATGTTTGTTTTGCTTTTGTCAGTACAACCATGAATTGATCTGACAATAACTGGTTTCAGTCAGTCAGTCAGTCAGTTTGTGTGAGACACTGCAATATCATTTCAAACAAACATTACCAGATGTGCTGTAACAGAATGTGTAAAATAAAAAATCTGATATTTGTCTTCAGTATGCATGTTAAGAAAAACTGTTGGGTAGGTTACTTGTACAGTGATGGTAACCACTTTGGAAGAAAAGAACTGTTTGCATAAGGGTTGAAAAAAAAAAAAAAAAAAGCTGCGACAATAACAAAAAGAAAAGAAAAGAAAAAAAAGGAACAACAATGCAATGTTTACAAATGAAAAGACATTATGCATCTGTTTT
>JADBJO010011214.1:0-2500 GCA_016801955.1 Conus betulinus
AATTGTTTTTTTTCCTTCCTTTATCATAAACTGGGTGTCGTTCGCTACATTCTGCAGTCGCTGTGTGGTGTTCTCTGCCTGAGTGATTTAAAAGAAACAATGCATGTGCAAAAAATGTACTTACAGTATGAATCCCAACGGGATGTTTGTGCGTAAAATACAGTGTTTCATGGGATTCTCTTAATATGCATAGGAAAAGGAAATCGGCATGGGATTACTCAAAACCAGATACTGTATGAAGCGTAAATGTCATCTGTGGGAAAGCTGCTGAGGTATGAATTTTAAAATCAGTGATAATTGGAAAGATTATCTCAGAAGGTGCCAAGAAAGTACCACGGCATTAACACCGATTACATCAGGAAAAAAACAAGATCATTGGTCCACCAATACTTATCGATACGGTCAGATTTTGGTGGACTGTTGGTTTGTTTGAATTGTTGGTATACATTCTATAGACAATACCTAGGACCATTTTGGATTAAACGACAACTTAAAAACAGGCATAGCCCAATACATAGCGCAAAACAAATGATTCAGGTAAACTTCGAAGCCTTTATCGACAAGCACACGTGTCCATTTATTCCAGGGTCAACACATCGCAAGGCTTAAAACAACAACAACAACAAAACTTGAATTGGTATACACCGCATTTTTGTTGAAGACCCTTACTGTTGTGCTATAACATGTCTGTGCAATGACCAGTACTAGACACTAATTGGTTGTAATGGAATTCGAAATGGCTGTAAGTGATCCTGTTTCGTTGTAATTGAACTCTAATCGGTTGTGAATGAAACTCAATTGGTTGTGATTGGGCATTACTGATTTTGAGCCTCACTGATGTGTAAATCATCCCTAACTGGTTGTAAGTTGTGATCTTTGCGGTAAAACTAACTGCAAACAACTGGTACAAAACCTGAGTGTGCACGACTGTGTGTGTCAGATGTGTATATGACTGAAGTTGTTTATGCACCGTTTTCTTTGGGTGTGTTGTGTTTCGCGGCTTATCTGGAAGCTTTTAGGGATAACTTGTGGTAGGGACCCTGCTTGTTGTTTCGTTACATGAAAGTCGGAGTCGTAGTTGGAATGGTTTGCTGGTGTGGCCATTTCTGCTGGTGTCATGATAGTCAGAATGGAGGCAAAATAACACATGACAATGATATTTGTCTCGAAGGCGTACACTTCAAAATGACGTCAACGAAGAGAAAAGTGATCTACCATCGAATGAACATGCTGTAGCATGTACTTGTACTCATGGACAGAAGACAAATTACCGTCAGTTCCTTTACACACACACACACACACACACACACACACACACACACACACACACACACACACAGAGAGAGAGAGAGAGAGAGAGAGAGAGAGAGAGAGAGAGAGACAGACAGACAGACAGACAGACAGACAGACAGACAGACAGACAGACAGACAGAGACAGAGGCTGACAGACAGGTAGACTGACAGTTGTGTAGCAGTTTGTGTACGTACATAGGCATCAAATTAAAAAAATGTAAAATATCAAGTTGTTTGGGCTGTTATAAGACGTTCAAGAAGGTACTTGTGATAAGAATTTTTGAAAGATACTCAGATATTTTTGTTCCCTAGATGATCATGAATTTATTTCCATAGTTCTCCCCCCAAATATGTGAGGGACGACATGAACAGATCTTTTGGGGGTCGAGGAATGAACACTTTACTTTTATATGTTACATTATTCATTGGAATTTATCTCAAAGATACTGAAGTGCAAGTTCATGATTCTGTACATGAAAACGGATGTATGAAATCAAGATCTTAGACTTAAATGGAGAATATTACTTGTGTTGTACATAATCTATTGAAGAGAAGATTGTTCAACAAGTACGAGCTTAACAGATCGTCTACACGAGCTCTCGTGTGGTTTTAGGCAGCTTTTATTCGCTAAGCCCGGCAAGTTGGGGCACAGTCTGGTATGCATCAAGAAGACTTTTCGAATACGTTGATCAACAAAATGATTTATTCAAGTTAGCTGAAATAACTTTTTTTTTTCAAAATGTACGTGTCAGAGAAGAGACTTAAACAGACCAAGACAGATTGTTGTCAGTGTTGAGACCAAATAATTTATGGCAATCAACTTGATCTACAATTTCATCATGCATTTTCATATCAAACAATTCCTGTTTAATGTTTTGGCCTTCCTGCCTTGTCGTTATTGACATAAGCTTTGATTTTTGAGGATGAATAGCCATATGATTCAGTTCCGTCCATGTTAGAAGCTCATCAGTATCTTTGTAAATCAGTTCACGCGAATTTGCGTTTTCGCTTTCATTGTAGAGAGGGACATCGTCGGCAAACAGCTCACAAAGTGATAGATACAGGGGAAGGTCATTTATATATACAAAAATAAAATTGGATCTAAAACTAGTCATTGGGGAACTCCATGTCTTATTGGCATGGCTGAGGATATATGTAAAAACTAGAAAAAAAAACCATTTCTTTTTTGTTTTAAAGGAAGGATGAA
>JADBJO010011214.1:7500-15000 GCA_016801955.1 Conus betulinus
ATGAGAATATTGAAGGTAGCATTAATGAGAGTGAATATTTCAACAATCCACATAATGGCCAAGAAGAAATTTTGATTACGTCGTCCAGCGTTCACTTCTGGAAAAAAGATCCGAACAAAGCGACTTAAAGCGTTTGGAAACGAGCAAACAATGAAAAAGATGGAGTTACCTACAAGAATCTTGGTCAGGGCCAGTTCACGAGAAGAGATTGACGAGGAAGTTTTAGATCGCCATGACATTGCCTGACGAAGTTTCACGATCGTCATGATTGTCGTTACTGTCACAGTAATTATAACCACACCAGGAAGACCAATGCCAAACACGTAACTTTCGAGACCATTGACCAGCTCTTTGTGTGCTGTGTAGAATCCCCCATCAATGGCTGTCATGACAGTCTCACCTGATACTGGATCATACACACACCCAATACGATATCGAAAACACACAATGAAAAATAGACCAGTTATTAATCCGGAAATGAGAAGGATAGTAATCATCATAGTTCGTGTACGTAGTAAGCTGTGGACCTTTAGTGGACTAAAAAAACACATAAGCACCTCTCTGTCGCAATGATAGCAGAGAGAGTCTGTGATATGTACATAAAAGGAAAGTAAATAAAATTAACGTTTGTTAGAAAAGTTTGAACTGGACCAAATCTTTCCTTCGTAGTGAACTGTATTGCCAGTTGTTCACCTTGGAGCAGCATCCCCGTAGTCAGATACATACCATCAGCAAAAGACAAGGCAAACAAACACAGGTTGACTCGATCCTTCAGTCCCTGTTTGAAGAATACCGCCATGTTGATGACGTTAGCTGGCCCACCAATGAGAAACAGCAACCCCAGGATATTGATTTTAATGATGAGTAATGTGCTTTCTACTTCTGCTGCTGCTGACAATGTTATCAGGATTGTCCCAAGGCAAAAACTCCATCTCACTGAACACAACTGTGATGCAGTCTTCACGAAAGGATGTGTTTTGCACAACAGTCTGCCAGTGTCCTGAGATATTAGCATGGACGGTTGAAGTGTCAGCCATATCCACAAACAGAGGGGAAGTTTTCAACGCTACACTATCAACCGTTGATGCCGTTTGTGTTGTTTCCGTACTTCAAAATTGCAAAATGTTCAGTTTTTCTGAGTTCATGTTTAATTTGGTTATAGATATACCAGCAATGAGGGAAAAAAAAGAAAATAACAATAAACAATACTGCAATCATCAGCTCAGCAGATTTTGTGTGTGTGTGTGTGTGTGTGTGTGTGTGTGTGTGTGTGCGTCCCAACCTCTGCGCCACCTCAGACGCAGTACACCCACGCGGCTCATCCGACACCCCGTCCACAGCCACAGCCCGGTCGGCCCCGCCGCAGCCCCGGCGCCAGCAATCCACAGGGAGCAGTCAATGTCAAGTCGTCAAGAGGCAACCCACCGGAGGAGACCCTGCACTGCCGCCGAGTCACTTAAGTGGTGTTCAGTGGCGCCTGTTATAATCTAACATACACAGGATTCCACCTACTAAGTCCCCTACTGACGACAATGATTGCTTAGTCGCGGAGTCGGCGTGAGTGAGCTCTCCCTCCGGAAGGCGTCACCACGTCCGTCCAACGACAGTCCCGATGGACTCGGCGATACCGGTGACCCCGACGGAACCAAACCAAGGCCACAGACGTGGAGAGGGCATCGAAACTGAAGTCACCATGTGTGCAGGGCATGAAGGGCCACAGAATTTGACATTTTGTTTCTTTTAATGCTGATCAGTGAGAATGAGGATGATTAAGATGGTGCTACGGATTTCCATTTGGGTCTGAGACTACATGACAGGGCTGTACTCTACGCTTCCTTTCATAAGATATCCCGGCCCGAGAGATACAGACACCTGCAGTGTTCGTAAGGAAATTTGAGCAACACTCTCAGAATCGCATCCATTAAGTGGATGAAACTCGACTGTGTGGTCCCAGTCTTCCCAACTGAGTCCGCAGCAAGCTCAACTCTGGGTAGGAGCCGGTCGGGGCAGAAAAACCCAGATGACTCACGACCTCCCAGCAGCGTTGTTTTAACAAAATTGGAAAGCACTGAAAATGTGTGGTTTCGCAGTTATGTAACACTGTTCATGTTAAAAAATCAAGTTACATTTATTTCATTTGTTTAAAATTTTTACGAAGAAAGAGAGACATATAGTCTTTAATTTGGCCCATTTTTTTAAAAAGATATAATCAAACGAACCATTCTTGGAAAAGAAAGTGTTTCCGAGCTAACAATCAATTTTATACTACAATAAAAAAAACAAGGACATTGTTTAAGCATCTGACTGAGGAAGTTCTCGACAACAAAGCACGACGTACAGTTTGAAACAATAACATGCAAAGAATAAAAATTACGCACTTTTCTGTCATAATACAGGAAAGAAATGAAATGTGCTTTATGACCATTTTATACACGTTTTGGGCTTTGTTAATTCGAATGACAATTTTATTTCCAAACATAATTCCAGATCCTTTTGCTTATTTGAATTGTTTTAGAGATAAAAAGAGAAAAAAAAAACACTTGAAATCTGAACGAAATCTTACGAAGAATATGCTAGATTTATGATTTTCCAAATTATAGTATCAACTGCATTGTATGATATTCTCCTAAATCATGTTAAAATCTCAGATTGTTGTAAAAAAACGACAGAACTTTAAGCTTGGAAATAGAATAAAAACACATTTTCTGTAAGTAAAATATAAAAAAATAAAACATGAATGGTTTCAGGTGAAAAGTGTTCATCATTGTAGTACACAAATCATGGTGTTGAACAAAATGGATGTTATGCAAAATAATTCATGCAGATTACTGCCATTATATTGAACCGTTGAGGAAAGACTTTTACCCCACACAGGCATGGTTGCAATATAGCAAATGTGCATTTGAACAAAGGAATTTTATCTTTTCAAACTGATTAAAACTTTTTGCGCTATCTGGAAAAACCTATGATCTTGTCATCGATTAGATTGTGCTACTACAATAAAAAGAGAGCCTCCGTGTTCAAACTTTTTCCACCTGTGAATCATTATTCAAGAAAAAACAGAGCTTTTACAGTAGCTTGATAATTAACGGGAAAAAACAGGCATCGATTAGAGATTAGGTTTAGTTCTGTCTCGTTCTTTTGTATGTATTGATAAAAGGCGTTAGGCTATGCCAAGCGTCAAATTCAGTTTTTTTTCTGCCTGGTTATTATAAAGAGCTCGGTTCAACAGTTTCAAAACTCTGCTGAAAACTTTCCTCTTGTTGTATAAATGAGGAAGTGATAAATAAAAGAGGAAGTGGTGCGAGCGCAGGCTAGCGAACTAGCGGACAGGGTTACAGGGGGACTGGTGGTGTGAGTGGGATTTCGATAGCCGATAACAAAAAAAAGCGTTAACACCCTATTTACTCACTTATCTGGACACAGTTCAACACAATATACACTATATGATTGTGTGCAAGCCATTTAAGTGCCCTGCTTCGTGCCGAGAGTGAAAATGAAGACATACACGTGCTCACGCGCAAAGGCATACACACACATACACATGCACACACACACACACACACACACACACACACACACACACACACACACACACACACACACACAACAGGACACATAGAAACACACACACACACACACACACACACACACACACACACACACACGCACACACACACACACACACAGAGGAACGAAAACAGACACACAAACAATAATAAATACAAACGCACGTGCTGGCGCGCGCGTTCTTCAGTACGTAACACACATTCGCACAAATAAAACACACACACACACACACACACACACACACACACACACACACACACACACACACACGCACACATTCACTCTCTCTCACGTTTACGCATACAGACACAGGCGCACACACACACACACACACACACACACACACACACACACACACACACACACACTGAGAGGTTGGAACGGTGAGAGAGAGAGAACACACATGCATTCACTCTCTCGAACGCTTGCACACACACACACACACACACACACACACACACACACACACACACACACACACACACACACATTCACTCTCTCTCACGTTTACACATACAGACACAGGCGCACACACACACACACACACACACACACACACACACACACACACACACACACACACACCGCGCATGCACACACACACACACACACACACACACACACACACACACACACACACACACACACACACACACACACACACACACTCACAATCTCCCACACACACATCCACACACAAACGCACACACACTGAGAGGTTGGAACGGTGAGAGACTGACTCCTGACTCCTGACTCCTGACGCGCGCTTTCACGCCGCGCCATTTATTGTGGGGCCCTCGGCCCGTCCACAGGAGTACGCAACACACATTTCAACATGACAAAAAATTCGATTGAAACGTTGATTGTGTAACATATTGTTTTCTGATTAGAATTTCTCTATTCTTCCTATATCGTCAGTATTACTATTACATATAGGTTTCTCTGGTTTTTAAGGCATAAAAGATATACATTGCAATATCTCTTATGGTTTCAGTGTTATCGTTTTGTAGCAGACTTTTCAGTGTGATTGCGTTTCTGTTACTAAAGTGTTTGAAAAATATATTTTGTTCGTAATTGCCTAATTTGGACACCACATTAAGAAGTGCATTTCTGTTTCCACTGTTGGGCAGAAGGGGCATGTTGTTATAGCTTGATTGTCTATATATTTTTTATTACCATGGAGTTCGTTTATTCCTAATCGTAGTCTTGTCAATGCTTTTCTGAACTTCGCGATTGTGATTGCGCGAAAGTATTCTTCAGTCTGGTGTATAGTTTTAAACGTATTATATGTTGTAAATCGTTCACTATTTCGCTATTTTGTTATGCAGTTCTGTTTGTAACAATCTATGATTCTTTGTTTTAGTGTCATAATAAATCTTTGCTCGTTTCCTACGCCTTCATTCAAAAAAACTTCAGAGAAGCCATACATATCCAAGCAGCGTTTAATTTCCAGTGCCCAGTTCTGTGGTTTGTCAATTTCTGTTTTTTCTCTTTCATATGCTTGTCTAGATATCCTGTCTGGAGTCATCTTCATTAATTTGTACCAATATCTGATTGCTTTTATTGAACTATCTATACTCATCGGATATCTTCCTAGTTCTCCGCATACTAAGTTGTTTGGCGTTTTCTTCCCTACCCCCATGTATCTTTTACATGCGAATAGATGTATATATTTCCACCGTTGAATAACAAGTTAAACCCCATACTTCTGCTGCGTACAGTAGCAGTGGCTTGACCTGTGTATCAAATAGCTTAAAAAATATGTTTACATCTAAGTGTCCTAAGCTAAACATTGTTTTCATTATTTCACCTGTTTTCCCTTTCGCCCTTCCTGCATATTCTGAAAGTGAAATATCTACTGAGAGTTTAGTCGTTAGAGTGAAACCTAAGTATTTGTAGCTGTTTACAACCTCAATTTCTTCCCCTTTATAGTTCCATTTTTCTAGTCTGCCAAGGTATCCTCCTTTTCTGAAGACCATGATTTTTTGTTTTTGGAGATTAACCTTTAGTCCAATGCGGTCTGAGGCTTCCTGTAGGTTCTTAATTGGTTTTGCAGGCCTGCTGGTGTTCTTGCTAATAAGGCTATGTCATCAGCGAATAAAAGTGAAAATATTTCTGCCTTTCGGGTAAGAATTGATATCCGTGTCTTCGTTTAGCTGTAACATTGTCTGCAACTTCTGTAATTAGTAGGAAAAGATTAGGGGGGACAGTAAGCACCCTTGTTTCACTCCCTGTGTGGCATTCAAAGAATTCTGTTAGTTCAGTTCCATGTCTTACACATGCTTGTACTGTTTTATAGATAGCTTTTAACATGTTAATCATCTTCGTAGATATTTTGTGTTTTTGTAGGATTTCCCAAAGTTTTTCTCTATCTACTGTATCAAACGCTTTCTGATAATCGATGAAGGCTACATATAACTTACTTCTTCTTCTGCCGTATAGACAGTTACTTATCATAGATGTTAGTGTGAAAATATGGTCTACTGTGGAGAAAATCTCTCCTGAAGCCTGCCTGTTCTTTGCTAATTTTATTTTCTGCTTCTGCCCAATCATATAGTCTTCTATTTAATATTGCTGTGTGTAAATTTTGCTTATGATGCATAATAAGGATATTCCTCTATAGTTTCCTGGATTCTGTCTATCTCCCTTCTTGTGTAGTGGTATGATCACCGCCCTTGACCATTCCATGGGGAAATAGCTATCTTGATATAACTTATAAATAGTATCGTTAAGAATGGCACTATATTTCGAGCTATAGTTTTGAGAAATTCAGGAGGGATTTCATCAATGCCTGGTGATTTGCCTTTTTTAAAATTTTTCTGTAGCTGATCTACTTCGTTTTCGGTTATCTCTTCATCTAATTCTTGTACATGTATTTCGTTTAACACTTCTTCTTCTTGTGGTCCTTCTTCTCTATCGTTTAGTATTTCTGTGTCTTGTGGATTCGAGATGCTTTCGAAATGCGCTTTCCACTGTGTAGTACTAATAGATGGTAATGTGCTCTTCTTTCTTCTAACACTTTTTATGGTGCTCCAGAAAATTCGGCTGTCCTTGCGGTTTTGTACTAGTGTGTCGTATGTTTGCTTTTTATACTGTTTTTTCTTTTCTCTAATTGTTTCTTTGTATACTGCTCTTTTGTTCCTGTAAGTCTCTCTCCTTTTTTCATAAATGGTTGGGTTTTTATCCTTTTTCGTCCATGTCAGTCTACTACTAAGTGCTTGTTTCGTTCTTTCTTTTTGATTTGGCATTTTTTATCATACCAGTAATTTGTAGTCTTATGTTTTCCTCCTATACCTATTGTTCTGTACATGTCTTTCCCTGCTCTCTTTTAATAGCTTATTAAATCTGTCTATACTCGTATCTACATCTCTGTCTATTTCTTCTGTTATTTGCGCCATTATTTGTTTTGCCTCTTCCGATTCTATGAACTGGACATACTGTTGTTGTTTCGTGGGATCCCACTTTAGTTTCTTCACGTAAGATTTCTTGCCCTCGTTCTCTTGTGCGTTAGACAGTGTGCTTTGTAATTCCATCAAAATAGGCATATGCTGAGCTTCAACTCTCTCTCTACTATCTGACACTTGTTCACATTTTCTAACAGTTCAACAGAACATATACAGTAATCTATAATACTGTTACCCCTTTCGGAATAAAACGTGTATGCATCGTCGAACTTTCCCATGCAAAGACCATTTAGTGGAGTTACATTAAACGTTATACAAAATTCAATTAGTTTCTTGCCAAACCATTTGTGTGGGGATCTTTAGACCTACGTGCATACATGTCCAGCTCTCTTCCTGTAATGTCATTTTCATCATCGATGCTCAAGCTCCATTCCCCGATACGAGCATTGAGATCTCCTCCAATGATGTAATGGACGTTATTTCCTTGTTCGATTTGTGCAAATATGTATTGTTCAATTAATTCGAG
>JADBJO010011214.1:20000-27500 GCA_016801955.1 Conus betulinus
GTGTTGTTGAGTTCTGAAAAAAAAATGTTGTGTTTTCCTTCCATTCTAACACCCTAAGTGTCATCCGCTACATTTTGCTGTCGCTGTGTGGTGTTTTCTGGTTGGTCTGTTTAAAAAAGAAGAAAAGAAGCATGTACAGTAACTGTACTAATAGTGTCATTCCCAACGGGAATTTTGTGCGTAGTATATTACAGTGCGTCATTGGTATCTCTAAAAACGCATAGAAAAAGAAGAAAATCGACAGGGGATCACACAACGACAGATATAAGATAAAGCATAAGTCTCCTCTTGCTGCGTGAGCAAACGTTTTTAGAATCGATTGATACAGCAGGAAAAACAACATCATTGTTCCACAATACGCGGTGACATTGACAGATTTTGGTGGATTTTTGGTGTGTTTGAACTGTTGGTATACATTCTGTCAACAGTGTCTACAATGTAAAGTTTTTCAATGGCCATTTTGGATTTAAAGAACTGTACATTAGAATAGGCATAACCTGTGAAAAATAACAGTTGAGCGCAAGAAAAGGATTCCGGTAAACCTCGAAGGCATTTTGGACAAGCACACGTGTCCACAGATTGTAGGGTCAAGAGATTGCAAGGCCATTTTTTCTGGAAATGACATAAATTGGCATACGCTGCATTTTTGTTACAGACCCTTACTGTTGTGCATTAAGCATGTTTGTGTAGCACCCAGTGCAAGACACTAATCGGTCGTAGTGAAATGCTAAATGGTTGTGAGTGATGCTGATTTGTTGTAATTGAACCATAAATGTTTGTGAATGAACGTCGACTGGTTATAATTGGGCCCTACTGATTTTCATCCACACTGATTTGTAATTGATCCCAACTGGTTGTAAATTATTATCTTTGGGGTGCATTTTCCTGGTACAGAACCTGAGAGTGCCTGACTACGTTTGTCAGGTGTTTATGATATAAATAAAGTTGTTAATGTACTGTTGTCTCACGGTTTACTATGCTTTGTGGCGTATCTGAAAACTTTCACGGATACCTTTTGGTAGCTAGGTGTCTGTTACATACGGTCGGAGTCGGAGTTGGAATGGTTTACTTATTTGGCCATTTCTGCTCGTGTCATGACAGTCAGAATGGAGGCAAGGTACACATGACAATGACATGTCTCGGAAACCCCCACTTCAAAATGACGTCACGACGACAAGGCGAGGTACTATCGAACAAACATGCTGTAGCATGCTTGTACTCATGGATAGAAGACAGATTACTCTCAGTTCCCTTATACGTGCGCACACACACACACACACACACACACACACACACACACACACACACACACACACACACACACACACACACAGAGACACAGAGAGAGAGAGAGACAGAGACATAGAGAGACAGAGACAGAGAGAGACAGAGATAGACAGACAGACCAGCAGGCAGACAGACAGACAGATAGAGGCTGAGAGATAGGTAGAGTGACAGTTTGTGTAGCAGTTTTTGTGCGAACGTAGGCATCGAATTTAAGAAATTGTAAAATATCAAGATGGTTGGCCTGTTACAAGATGTTTAAGAAGGTACTTGTGATAAGAACTTTTGAAAGATACTAAGATATTTTTGTTCTTTAAATGATCGTGAGTTTCATTCTTTCAGTTTCCACCCGATGACATGAATAAAACTGTATGTGGGCGGGAAATGACAAATTTACATTTTATCTCGTACATTTTTCACTTTGAATTTATCGCAAAGATAGTAAAGTGTTAGTTTGTTCATGATTTTGTACGTGAAAATGGTTTTGTTAAATCGAGATCTTAGGCTAAAACGGAGACTATTACTTGTTTTGTAATAATCTATTTTCAAGAGAAGATGATTCAACAAGTACGAGCTTGACCGATAGTCCACACGAGCTCTGGAGTGCTTTTAGGCATTTTTATTTGCTAAGTCCCGGCATATTGAGGCAGGGCCACTATCTGGTTGTATATATGCATTAAAGAATAATTTTCGAGGACGTTGATCAAGGAAATACTTTGTTAAATTCAGTTGAAATAACTTTTTCCCCCAAAAATTTACTGGTCAGAGAAGAGACATAAAAAGACCTAGGCAGATTGTTGTTAGTATCGAGAACAAGCAATTTATGATGATAAACAACTTGTTCTACACTTTATCATCAAGAATTTTCACATCAATCAATTACTATTTGATATTTTTACGTTTTTTTCTCTTATTTCAAACATAAGCTTTGATTTTTGGAGGATGAACAGCCATATGATTAAATTCCGTCTATGTTACAAGCTTGTCAACATCTTTGTAAATTAGTTCATGCGAATTTGTGCTTTTGCTTTAATTGTAGAGGAGGACTTCGTCAGCAAACAGCTCACAATGTGAAGTAAATGTTCAGGAGGAGATCATTTACATACATGAAAATGAAATTGGATCTAAAACTAGTCACTGGGGAACTCCATGTCTGATTGGCATGACTGAAGATATAAAAACTAAAAAAAAATGTGTTTTCTGTTTCAAAGGAAGGATGAAATAGCATTGATAGATTCTATGGATAGACCATACAAGGAAAGAAAATTATGACTGATTATGTCATATGCTTCTACAAAATATACAAACGCTGCACCTGTGAACGGATCATTATTGATATTTGAATACCACTATTCTATAAGATTAGTTAGCACAGTATGAGAAGAATGATCCTTGATTGAAACCGCTTTGATTAAAATGCAATAATTCATACGTATCAAATGTGATTGAATCATTCGTTTTATGATGATAATGATGATAATGAATACTTATATAGCGCCTATTCTCGGCTAGACGCCAAGCTCTAAGCGCTTTACAATCAACACTCGTTTACACAACGGCTGCCTACCTGGGTAGTGCCGACTGAAGAGCTGCCAGCTGGCGCTTCATTCAGTCGTTTCCCGTGTCATCCAGTCAGTATCGTTCAATATCGATCACTCATTTTCCTTACTTCCCTCATTCTTTCTATTT
Organism: Conus betulinus; assembly: GCA_016801955.1. Taxonomy (NCBI): domain Eukaryota; kingdom Metazoa; phylum Mollusca; class Gastropoda; order Neogastropoda; family Conidae; genus Conus; species Conus betulinus. The sequence continues at coordinate 22,974 of JADBJO010011214.1, forward strand.
CTCACTCAGGGTGCATGCTATGTGTAACGTGTCATCCATACCAACGGCCAAACTGGCCTACTCTTCCGAATTTTGGTGATGGGATTTTACGTGTGTGCAAGATGTTATGCGTGCGTTCACACACGGAACCTCGGTTTATAGTCTCATTCGAAGGACTGTATGGGAAAATGGAGTCAGAACCAATGTTAACTCCGAGGGAAAAATCCCCCAGTACCGAAACGCCCCGGCGGAGGTTCGAACCCGCAACCCCAGGATCACCAAGATTGCGAGTCAGGCGCTCTACCAACTGAGCTATTCCGGCTCCCAGATGCTTTTTAGATGCTTTTCTAGAGGTTTGGATGAAGGAATACATTTTCGGATCACCTGATTTAGAATGTGGGAGTGCTTTTCGACCTTTGAAAGATTGTGGATACTAACAATTTTGTATGCAGAGGTCCTGAATATATACAAAATGTTCAGACATGATTGCTGCCGCCGTATTTAGAATATTGTTATCTAGGTCATCCAGACCTCGAGAATTAGATTGATTCGACGTACACAGCTCTTTATATATTCACATACACTGCTCAATTTAATTAGAGTTTGGACATTATGTTTTGGAATTGACACAATTGTTCAGTAATATCACATCATTATCTTTTTATTTGTCAATTTTAATAGCTTTATCAGAAACTGTTGTAAATTAATTGTTGAATTCTTCAAACGATAAATCTATAGGTATTTTAACTAGAGATGCTTTTCTTGCACCAGATAACTGATTTATTACTTTCCAAATGGATTTTTTTTTTATCTTTCTTAGAGGAAATAAGTTCATTACAATAGTTCTTTTGAGCAGCCCTTTTCGTTGATGTAATATCATTTCGTTTTTTTCCTAAACTTTTCGTTTTTTTTTCCCATCGACTGCACTAGGTTTTCATGAACTTTAAAAGCTGCACAGATTTCGTCAGTTGACTATGGTGGTTTCTTTTTGACTTTTTATTTTTTTGATTGTGAGTGGGTATGCTTATCAAAAACATGTAGAAATAAGTTGTAACATGCTGCAAGAGATTTGTCAGGATCATCATACTGATCAGTATGAACCGTAGAGGCAGACAGCCGATGCTGAAGTTCAAACTGAAACAAGCTTTTCTTTCAGTTTATTCATACCTAACTTGTTCAGCTGAAGTTCTGTTGACTGCATACTGCATGGCCAACTCTGGTATAGATTGTTAAGTTCAATAGTTTGTATCTGATAAGCTTTTCTCCCAAAGTAAAAAAAAAAAGTTTTCATGTCTTGTCAAAGATCTGGATACAGAATGGACAATAGTTTGTCTTCGTTGTATCTTTATATTGCATATTGAAAAGAGACGCCATTTTTCGTTGGTTGGAAGATGCGCTGTTTATGGCCGGAATAGACATATCTAAGTACTCAACTCACAATACTCGGGCTGCTAGTCCTACAGCATTACGCAGAGGTGTCCCAGTACACAGCATCCTTCAAGCAGGAGGATGGCCAAACAAGAACATATTCTCAAGAATCTTCCACCGAATCACTAAAGAGAATGAAGATGAAAATGGTGGTTCTACGAAGAGAAAAAAATTTCCCAATCTGTACTGCATACATTTGTAGACAAAGGAAAATAACTCACATCATGAGCCGGTTGACTTTCAGAGCCTCATGCCTTAAGGAGTGATGTGTGATTCCCGACGCTAAAATCTCCCCATGTTATATGTCTGATCAATCGGCAAACGAGAAATATTTTGAAAATTGAATAAAGATTACCCGGGAAATTGAGGTTTAGTGGAGATTATTTCGAGGATGCTGTTGGATAGAGGTATACATATGCGATCACCCATCAGCGTCACGAGGTACTTCCATTGAACCGCCCCTAATGAGTACGTTCTTGGGGATCATACGTGACTGAAGTCTGGGGTGCGCGCGTGGTTTCGTCCTCCTCATGCATACTACTACCCAATAGCATCCTCGAAATAATCTCCATAAACCTCAACTTCTAGGTAAGCCATTTGATTTTCAAAATAAAACTGAAGGGGCGTGATATGTTTTGAGCCTTTTATGTCCAGACAAAACAAAAACACACACACACACACACACACACACACACACACACACACACACACACACGAGCACACGCACGCACGCACGCACGAACGCACGCACGCACACACACACACACACACACACACACACACACACACACACACACACACACACACACACACACACACACACACACACACACACACACACACACACACACACACACACACACACAAAAACGATGTACTCATTGCAATGATTGCTAGGTTCATGTGAGTTACACATTTGATTACAGGTATTATGCAAGTAATGATGACAGAAGAAACTAAAAGACCAATACGTAGCGTGAAAAATAAAGTTTATGCGGATGTACGTTACAAAGTGTTGGTTTTGTTTGTTTGCTTGCTTTTTTTTTTGGGGGGGGGGGGGGGGGGGGGGGTGAGGGGTTAGGCGGGGGGGTGGGGTGGGGGTAAAATGGGGATAGTGCTGTTGTAATCGAGAAAACAGATTCTTGTTCCCCTCCCCTCCCCCCAATTTTGTGTTTACTTTTGTGCTGTAATACGCAATTTTTACGTTTTCTTTTTGGATCGTCGATCATATGATTGATAAAATGAACAATATGACTGTGTTCTGATGCTTTGGTTTTGTGAATTCCAGTTACGTTGTTTAAATCATCTTTCTTTTGGTGCTAATCATTCTAATATAAAGCAAAGTCTTTGGCACCATTTCGCTTGATCATAAAGAAGTAAAACATTTGAATTATAGATCAACTTGGAATTTGTGTTACACAGTTCTGGTATTAATCAATTGGGTTTTGAATAATAAAGTAGCTGCAATTCAATGATTGAAAATTACAACTACATAGAAAACTTGTTTCTTAAAATGTGACAACTACTTCAATGAATTAAAATCAGAATGACAGAGGATCAGCACAGAGAAGATTATTGTGGAGGGGATTTGTGGTAAAAGTTTAAATGTTGGCAACCATGGGATGAGGAAAGGAGCATTTTTAGATACGAGATTGCTTTCCATTTTCCACTGTATTACGGGGGTCTAAAATACTCATCTCCAGTACATCTATATCAAGGATTTGTGAAGAAAACAATAAGAATTTTGTGTTACACTTAAAGTATGTAGGTTCTTTAGCATTACAAAAGTCACAGCAAATAAGTAAGGGTCACATGAACGCTCGTGAATCCCGTCAAAAGCAGAAAATGTTAAACCCTGCGGAATGACTCTTTTTGCATGTTTAACAGCAGGTGCTTATGCGCAGGCCACATAAGCAGTTGTTGATGTATGTTAACAGTGACAGACTGACAATACTGAAATAGCATCAACAGCAGCATACACAACTGGATGAAGAAAAGGAGGAAGAAGCTGATGTGGACGCTAATCGCACCACCCATCTGCTCATCCCGTTTGAAGCCAGACAAGGCCGAGGCAGTCTGTGGCCTTCTCAGTAGGTTACCATGCGTCACACGTTGTAATCATTGATTACCAAGACACCGTGTGAATCATCGTATACACTGTCATGACTTTCCCGCTGGAGATGCTGAGGGCTTTGATATCCACGCTTTCAGGATGATTTGCTTGTAACTTCTTTTCTGACTCCCTGCTTTATAATCGTTATGTTTTTTACTGCAGTTTTCCGACTTTTTGCCTCTGTGGACCATTATATGTTATCTTTGTTGTCTAAACTCTGGCAATTTCTTTTGCTGCCTCAATGAATCACATGGCACCTTCAGGCACAGGTGTGTGTCATCCGCTTAGTAGGTAGTGATGACGTGCATAGTATCCGGACAGCCGTCCACTCTGCTGTTGCGTTTTCCAGTATGTCCATTTAAATATTGTTTGGTGAATGTTTTATTTCGTTTTTCATCAGAAATGTTCTCTACAGGATAACAGAAACTCTGAAAAACAGAAATAATGCTTATTAGCTCTCTCACGAATTATGCAGGTAGTCAGTGGGCCAGTAAACACTGGTGGCGATAATATTAGTCTAATCTGACAGTCAGATATCTAGGAGTCGAACTAGGCCAGGCACTTTCAATGTAGGATCAGATCAGCATGTGCGTGTGACACATCGTTCCTGAAATTCAGCCGTGTCGTGTCAGTTTGTAAATATCTTTCAATTGATGGAACAGCGGGACATGCAGATTGACTAATTATTACTCCACATGATTGTTGAAATTCAGTACTGTATGGCCTGCCGTCAGAACAAATTTCCCGTTCCCGCGAATTTAAAGTAGCGCAAAGCGACTCGTCTTTAACACACACACACACACACACACACACACCACACACACACACACACACACACATGCGTGTTACCTCGCTTGACTTAAATGTAGAGAAAGGTCGTTATGCAGTTATACCACGAAATCAAAGATTTTGTATAGCATGTAATGAAAAAAGAAGAAGAATTTCACTTTTTAGATAATTGTAGAATACTTTATGACTTAAGAACAAAACTAAAGATACAAGTAGAA
>JADBJO010011214.1:30000-32500 GCA_016801955.1 Conus betulinus
ACATGTGTCAGTTGGTCTTATGACAAGTGAATCCAACACACACACACACACACACACACACACACACACACACACACACACACACACACACACTGACATGGTTTGGCCCAATTCGCATGACACTTATATCAGTGTTTTATAAGACAAAAGAAATCACAAGGTACATTTGCATAACTGGGTAGACTGAAGAGAGAAACTGATTAAATCAAATGTTGTTCTGTGCACATGGTCACGGATACGCGGAACAAGGGAAAGTCTTATGAAAATATTGACGATATCCAACTACGATTATAAAAATTAAGAGTTTGAATGTTAAAAAAATTGCTATAAACAATTTTCTTCAAACAATGTTTTTTTCCCATTTGTTTTAAACTGACATAATCCATACTGTACACAAAAGTACTTGCTTTAATGACTACAGATGACAATATATAGTCAAAACAGATAGAGTCGAGACGGAAAAAAGCCACCAAGAAAAGTCACTTTAGAAAGTCTTGTGAAGCAAGCCGGCTACTCATTTCACTACTGATAATGTTCTTCCGTTAAATGGTTATAAGATGGGATCTGTATTGTCACCGTCGTCTATGAGAATAGGGCCCAAGGCATTCACACGTAGAAGGGAAGGTGAAGACTTATAACATTGTCTAGTGAATTCAAATCCTCTTGCCATGTCCTCAGGTGATAATCACATCCATCCATCCCAATAGTGATGAGAGAACAATGAGAGGAATACACATTGGCTTCTGCAGTGTACAGAGGGAAAATACACACAATTTACCGAATTACATAGAGAGGAATACACACAGGCTTCAACTGGTACAAGAATACCTGGGTAGAAAAGTGAAGAATGGTGATAAAGACACCTGGATAGAAACGCCATAAAACAGGGACAAAACACACAAACAGAAAAACGAGGAAGAGTGACAAGAACACCTTGACAGAAAAAAAAACACATTTTGTGACAAAGAACACCGGAAAGAAAAGCCACGAATAGTGACAAGAACACCTGGATAGAAAAGCCACGAACGCTAATGGTATGGATGATGTTGCTTATGGCCCAGCCGACCGTAAAGGGCCATGTCAGGACTGTCACCGCATTAAAGTCAATTCACAAGTCCTCTTTAAAAGAAAAAGATAGAAGAAACAGGGACAAGAGCCTAGATAGGTGATGAAGAGTGACAAGAACACATGGATAGAAAAGTGATAAAGAGTGACAAGAACACCTGGATAGAAAAGTGATAAAGAGTGACAAGAACACCTGGATAGAAAAGTGATAAAGAGTGACAAGAACACCTGGATAGAAAAGTGATATAAGAGTGACAAGAACACCTGGATAGAAAAGTGATAAAGAGTGACAAGAACACCTGGATAGAAAAGTGATAAAGAGTGACAAGAACACCTGGATAGAAAAGTGATAAAGAGTGACAAGAACACCTGGATAGAAAAGTGATAAAGAGTGACAAGAACACCTGGATAGAAAAGTGATAAAGAGTGACAAGAACACCTGGATAGAAAAGTGATAAAGAGTGACAAGAACACCTGGATAGAAAACCTACGAACAGTGAAAAGAACACCTGGATGGAAAAGTATAACATTTCTTTAAAATCAAGACCATTAAAATTATTAAAAGCGATATCAATCAGAATGCGCACAATAATTTAAAGAAACATGTTTAGTTGTTGTTATTAACACGTACTAAAACAACCATTTCTGTAAAATCTTTGTCGTCTCTTTTCCAGGTTTCCAATTTTTTTTCTTCACAATGTTCTTTTTACTCATATTACTACTTTTTTAGGCGTGGGTTCCTGTTGAACAGTGTCCAGAATGTTTCCCTGTATTGAGAACCCATGGTATAATAGATGACAATGTTGAAAGTAGCGTTAGTGATAGTGAATATTTCAACAATCCATATAATGGCCAAGAAAAAAATTTTGATTTCGTCGTCCAGCATTCACTTCTGGAAAAAAGATCCACACAAAGCGACTTAGAGCGTTTGGAGACGAGCAAACAATGAAAAAAGATAGAGTTACCAACGAGAATCTTTGTTAGGGCCAGTTCACGAGGAGAGATTGACGAAGAAGTTTTAGATCGCCATGACATTGCCTGACGAAGTTTCACAATCGTCATGATTGTCGTTACTGTCACAGTTATTATAACCACACCAGGAAGACCACCACCGAAAACGTAACTTTCTAGACTATTGATGAGCTCTTTGTGTGCTGCGTAGAATGGCCCATCAATGGCTGTCATGACAATTTCACCTGATACTGGATCGTACACACACCCAATACGATACCGAAAACTCACAATGAAAAACAGACCAATATCAGTCCGGAAATCAGAAGGATGATAATCATCATAGTTCGTGTACGTAGTAAAGTGTGGATCTTTAGTGGACTAAAAACACATACGCATCTCTCTGCTGCAATGATAGCTGAGAGAACCTGTGATATGTATATAAACGGAATGTAAATAACAGCAAAATTAACGTTTGTTAGAA
>JADBJO010011214.1:37500-50000 GCA_016801955.1 Conus betulinus
GATCTCCCAGTGCAGCAGGGCTTCATCGAGCTCTCACTTTGCCCCTGGGTGATAAAATTCGTGCACATGTTCAGCACCTGAACGATCAAGAGCTACTCAGACAACTTGCTGTCAAAGACATGATGGCAATGGATTGTCATTATCACATTAAATGCCTGCCTGCCTTCTACAGACGTGTACCAGCAAACCAGGCACAAGAATCAGAAGAAAAAACAAACAGATCAACAGCACATGCTATTGCATTTGCTGAGGTTGTGACTTATATTGAAAGCTTCCGAGATAAGCCCCTGTCTTTGGCATGACATTTCTACTCCGTCTATATACTTCTCGTCTCTCATATTTTGGTTTAAATGACGAAAAGGTACATTCTACACGCCTAAGAAAAAAGACTGAAGCAGCCATACCAGATCTGAAGTGTGCATATCAAAGGAGAGACGTCATACTTGTATTTGACAAAGACCTGAGTGATGCTTTGAAAAAAGTGTGTGCGCTGTTGATTCTGATGCTCTTCAATTGGTCAAAGCAGCCCAGATCATAAGGAAAGACATATTGAAGGGAAAAGGGGAATTCAAAGGAGTCTTTGAAGACAACTGCCAAGAACAGTCAGTTCCAGCATCTCTGAAAGCGCTCATGAGCTTTATCCTTGATGGCCCAACATCTATTGATCAATCAGAGTATGATGCAACACCTCAAAGACAAGCAGTTCTCACTCTTACCCAACTGATTGTTTTCAGTTGTCGAAGGATTCCAAAGGACAAAATTTCAGCGCCACAAGAAAGACCGAGAAACCCGTCTACCAGTTTATCTTGGTCTGAAATTGCACGCAGAAAGAAAGGACTCATTACCACACTTTCTGATCTTGGACTTGGGATTTTCTATGACAGGGTGATGTCAATTTCATTTGAGATAGCACTGAGATAGCACACAAGGTGTGCAGACGATTGAGGAGGACAAAGTTGTTGTATCAACAAACATGAGAAAGGGTTTGTTTGTAGCTGGTATAGCTGACAATATAGACCACAGTCCCACTTCAACGACCTCATCAGATTCTTTCCATGAGAGCAGCATTTCCCTCGTTCAGCACAGACTCAGTGAAGAGGATGGTGAACAGCAACAGAGGCCACTTACTGAGGATGGAGCAAACAGCCAAAATCGCACCATTCCTTTGTCACCACCTGAATACACCAATGTGTTTCCTGTGCCTGACCCACACCAGGAACGTCTGGTGCCTCCATTACCAGGAGGTAATCAGCAAGACATCAGTCCTGAGATTCAAAGCTGCACCAAGGAGTATGCCTGGATGAAACATGTCTCAGCATCACTGGAGACAGAGTCTGTGAACAATAAAGATGGAATCTCATGGGCTGCTTATCATGCATCTCTTCAGCTACAAGATAATATCCCATCTGCCATCACTGGACTCCTACCTCTCCTTGTGGACAAAGCACACTCCACTTCCCTAATCAGACATGTCATGATTCGGCTAAAAGCAGCCACACAACACCTCAATCCTGGACAAACACCTGTGTTTAGCATGGACCAGCCACTGTTTGCCTTGGCAAAGGGAATTCAGTGGTGCTGGCCAGACACATTTGGTGAGAAACACTTCACATAAAAATGGCAGCGTTCAAAGCGCTTGGGGACTGGCTGAAGGGTTCAGGATGGAATACTGCCATCACACTAGCCATAATTGCATCCTCTGGTATTGCTGAGTCGTTAGTCAAAACAGTTCATCTGACCAGAACAAGGCATGCCCACCAAGTTACGGCAGCTGCATTACACATTTTGCAGTGGCGTGCATACACAACGTTTCTGGTGTCAGACCCGAGCACTCCTTCGGGTTTCCATGACTGGAGCATGAAGATGGCAGACGAACAGCCACAGTTTGCATACTGGACTACGGCCCTGGACTTTCAGTTATGTATTTTTCAGCTTGTCTATGCAATCCGCACAGGACACTTCAAGATGTATGTCCAATGCCTGACGAAGTTGGTACCTTGGATGTTTGCCATTGATCATGTCAACTATTCTCGCTGGCTGGCAGTTCACATCCGAGATTTGGCAGTGCTGGAAGAAAACTACGGTGACGTATACCAACGGTTCCAACAAACCACCTAGTATATTGATAGCAAATGACTCCTAAATAGGTCAAATCTTGGGATATAAAAAAGGCAACTCAACAGTCTGTCAACTTAGGCAATAAGTATAGAGACAATCAAGTACTTGAAACTCCCATCTTTCCCTTCTAGAAGCAGTTGAATTGGTTAAATCTGATACCAAAACACGTAAAGATAAGCCATTAAGTAGTCAAAAATACTTGACCTACTTATTTTTTTAAGTGACGAAATGCTTGTTTTCATTTTCAAAAATAAGTTTACATCATTTTTTTCTGCTATAAAGGTAATCACTGTTAGTTATGAACTTTGCAAAGTAGTTGGAGCCAAAAAAATGTAAAAAATAAAAACAATAAGATTTTAAGGACTTTGAACTACTTTTAAATGACCTACTTTTTTTTTTTAGAGTCTTACAAGTTAGCTGCAATATAGGCTTGGCTTCATACGTCTCATCGAATACATATTCAGGGTTATTCTGAAGCAGTTTTTTGTTGCAAGAATGCATTTGTTTTGTGCAAAAAAAAGAAAAAGAAAGAACATGACACACTGACCTAATTAAATGTATGGCCACGCCCTCCAGAGGTCACGCCCATTGTGTTTCCCTCTCTCATATCATTCACAAAGGGTCTAGGTGCCCACATGCCAAATGGCATGCTTCTACTATGAAGTGCACGATTCACTGATATTTACTACCTTAACTGCCCCACTAATTGAAGTGGTAATTTCTCTCTCTCTCTCTCTCTCTCTCTCTCTCTCTCTCTCTCTCTCTCTCTCTCTCTCTCTCTCTCTCTCTCTCTCTCTCCGTACCTTTTTCTATTTAAAGCATGCAGAGTGATGTATCCACTACAGTTTAAAGGTCTCCGTAATGAAGGGGGATCGATCGATTGATACTAAGAGTTTATACTATGATGTTGAGTCACATCATGTGTGCCTGGTTAAAAATTAATTGGGTATCATACGTGTATGCGGGTGTCTTTGTGAGACGATGCTAGTGGGCATGGCATTTCAGGGAGTTGGAGAAGAATGTATGACATTTCACTTATGACAATAAACAAAGATAACACGGTGACGGTAATCCCTGGAAGTTTCTCATACTCCCTGGGCATTGGTAGTCTGGGGTGGTGCCAGTGATCATCAGATTATGAGATATCAATTATGTGCATAGATGGGGGATTTAATCCGATTCTTCCGGGCATGCTGAAGGTCTGTCAGGCAAAAACATGATTTTCTCAGGCTCTCTGACTTCCCTCGGCCCTGGAGAACATTGCTGGCTGACATCTTGACCACATTTTTCTTGTCATGTTATCATCTATCTGAAAATGAAAAATCTACATCATTATCTTCGCATGGCTTCCTAATCATATCGACTTTTTAAAGCAGAGAAAGACTGATTATCTTGCAAAGAATTCTACAACTGAAGTAAAAAAAAAAAAAAAATCTTATACCCTCTGCCTTGGTATTTAAAACCTGTAGTTTTTATTGTGAAAAATATCTGGACTGGAAGACACAGATGGGTCATTAACTTTGCCAGATCCACTCACACATGAAAATTCCTGTTCATGCCCGTAGTGCCTGCAAGGAAGGAACCTTTTTCTGCAGGCCAGTTTTCACGCACACACACACACACACACACACACACACACACACACACACACACACACACACACACACACACACACACACACACACACACACACGCGCGCGCGCGCGCACACACACAGAGACTCTCTCTCTCTCTCTCTCTCTCTCTCTCTCTCTCTCTTGCATCTTGTAAAATACAAGGAGGATCCCAGTGCCTGACATTATGATGTCACTCGCTATCAAAAATGCCGTTGTGGAGTTGGTATTTGCATGATACTAAACAGAAATAGTTTAATGGAGACTTCGTGGAGGCTTTTGTTCATTTCAGAGATGCTTCATTAGTTTAGTTTGAAAAAGATATAAATATTTTGTTTGAATTAGATTCGGTGGACAAATATATGCTTGGGACACTTTAAGTATGTTTACGATGAGCTGGTTTATTGTTATCATTATTGAAAAATAATGGACCTTGACGATAGTGATGGTCCTGGTATTGATCCCTGAGGTCGGCTGCGCCATAAATAACATGAATTTAAAGCAAACGTTGTGCTGATTTTGGTCTAGTGTAAGAAAGCGTTTTTTTACTGGAAAGGATGTATTTTACCATATATTCGACTGTGTGCACATGTCTGTCTGTCTGAGTCTTTGTGTTCAAGTGTTGTATGCACATGCAGTAATGTCTTGGCAGGAGCCTGTGTGTGTGTGTGTGTGTGTGTGTGTGTGTGTGTGTGTGTGTGTGTGTGTTCACTTTCTGAGTGCCTTGTGAGGATTAAGGATGGAGGTGGGCTCTCATTAATCATATCTTGAGAGTCTGCAGTTTCTTTACTAATTTGGGTCACGCTTAGGAGAGATCCTTGCCCTGGTATGACAAAGCTTACCAAATCTTGTTGCTGTGTTCTGAAAAAAATCGTTGTTTTCCTTCCTTTATTATGCACTGGGTGTCGTCTGCTGCATTCTGCGGCGGTCGCTGTGTGGCGTTCTCTCTCTGCTGAATGATTAAAAAGAAAAGGAAAACGCATGTACAATAATTGTGATAAACGTATGATTCCCAACGGGATTTTTGTGCGTATAATACTACAGTGCGTCATGGGTTTCTCTGAAAAAGCATAGGAAAAGAAGGAAATCGCCATGGGATTACTCAATACCAGATATAATATGAACCATAATTTTCATTTTGGGGGATGGTGCACCCAGTATCAAACAACTGCATTGGCTACGTTTTTAGAGTGGATGATGATAGAAAAGACCATCTCAGAAAGTGACAAGAAAGTATAACGGTATTAACATTGATTACATCAGGAAAAACAAGACCATTAGTCTACCAATACATGTTGATACTGACAGATAATGATGGAGTTTTGGTATGTTTGAACTGTTGGTATACATTCTGTCGACAATCTCTAGGACCATTTTGGCTTTTTGAAGAACTACACGCCAAAATAGCCATAACCCATAAAACATGACAGTTGAGCGCAAGAAAAGGATTCGGGTAAACGTTGAAGGCTTTTCGAAAAGCACACATTTCCATAGATGGCAGGGTCAAGAGGATCCAAGGCTTCTTTTTCTGGAAATGACTTAAATTGAAGTACGCTGCATTTTTGCTGAAGACGCTTACTGTTGTGCTATAAAAGTATTTGCGTAACGGCCTATACAGGACAGTGATCGGTCGTAATCGAACCCTAAATGGCTGTGAGTAATCCTGATTGGGTCGTAACTGAATCCTAAATGGTGGTGAATGAACGTAGACTGGTTGTAGTTGGGCCATACTGATTTTCATCCACAGTTATTTGTAGTTGATCCCTAACTGATTGTAAGTTGTAATCCATGTGATGCATCTTCCTGGTACACAACCTGAGTGTACATTACTGAGTTGTCAGGTGTTTATATGAATAAAGATTGTTATGTACTGTTTTCGTTGGGTTTGTTATGTTTTGTAGCTTATCTGGAAACTTTTTAGAGATGAACTTTGTGGTAGGGATATATACCCTGCTAGGTGTCTTTTACATTAAGGTCGGAGTCGGAATTGGAATGATTTACTGATTTGGCGATTTCTGCTTGTATCAAGATAGTCAGAATGGAGGCAAGGTAGCACGTGACAATGAGATTTTTTTTCTCGAAAACAACCACTTCAAATGGTGGCAACGAAGGCCAAGGGATGTGCTATCGAATAAACATGGTGCAGCATGCTCGTGCTCATGGAACATGAACACAAGTTACTCTCAGTTCATCAGATGCGTTAAGAGAGAGAGAGAGAGAGAGAGAGAGAGAGAGAGAGAGAGAGAGAGAGAGAGAGAGAGAGAGAGTTCTTTTTCAACACTAGATTATGAGAAAAAGGTTTTGAAAATGGACAGTGGCTCGCATTCTTAAATTGATCCCTGGCAGGTTGCTAGATCTGATTCTTGGGGAGGCAGGACAGTGGAAACAAAATTGAACCTTTGTCGATTCATGTATAATTACTACTGTTTTGTGTTGTTGATGGTTAGCCGAATCTCTACGTTCTGGGAACGGCAAATTGGGCTGGCAAATCTCAGATACACTGTATGGATAGACAAAAGCCGATACATGGAGTAAGTGAAAGAGGGACACACACACACACACACACACACACACACACACACACACACACACACACACACACACACACACACACGTACGCTTGCTTGCTTGCTTGCTTGCTTGTTTGCATGCATGCATGCATATAAATATGACAGAACATGGAAACAAAAGCTGTCCTACTTATGACTTGATCTCTTTCAACGTATGTGTCTGTAAGCCTCTGTGTGCATGGAAAAAGCTGCTGGAGGAAAGAGGGGGACGGGGGAAGGGAGCATGAGAAATGGGATGGAGGAGGAGGGAATGTGTTTTCTATTCTCACGCAGCTTAGGTCTTGTATGGTACTCTCGTCATTTTTTAAACTGTCTGTCCTGCTCGTACATGACGTCAACACGTCATTGCTTTCTCTGAGACACATGATACTGGGATATCACACACAAGCCTGACAAAGTCTTTAAGAGGACACCCAGTGAAATCTGACATGGCAAATAGCATTATCACGTTACGACTGGGCCCTCTGACGTTTCTGCAGAAATGGAACAACACAAGATAATGTCATAAGCTCCTGTTCTTGCATTTGCGAGCTGTAATCGACTTCAGGAATAAAACGATGAAAATGGCACCAGGCTCCAATTAGCAGTAGGTCCTCCCTGTGTTGACCCTAATGGAGACAATTCCGATCTTCCTATGATGAATAACTGCATGTTGTATGTACCCCTTGTCACATACAGCGACCGACACACCCCGAAATCAATATCAGGAGAGATGAAAGGGGGGGGGGGGGGGGGAACCTGCAGGTAAACAACTAGGAGTCTCACTCTCAGCTCACCTGCAGCAAAGCATCAGGCCATAGAAGCAAAATACAATGCAAGCTTTTATTCCATTTTGACACACATAAATCATGTTTGAGTTCTTCTGCATTAACCGTTTTGTAATATCGGTAAGATATACATTTATGGGTCCATCTAGGAATAGGTACGCCCTTTTTGACCACGTTAAACAGACTTATATCCAACAACATCCTCGAAATAATCTCCATTAAACTTCAACTTCCGGGGGGGTTTCGTTTGATTTTCAGATTAGAAACTGAAACTAGGCGGATATGTTTTGAACATTTCACATCCAGGCAAAAAACTGAGGTACTCTTTGGAATGTTTTCTAGGTTTATATGAGTTACACTTAATTACATGTGTTAATGCGAGTAATGATGACAGAAGAAATTGAAAGACCAAATGCGTAGAGTAGGATATTAAAGGTTATGCGGATATATGTCACAAAGCGTTGTTTTTTGGTTTGTTTGCTTGTTTGTTTATTTTGGGATGGGAGATGAGGATAGTCCAGTTGCAATTGAGAAAACAGGTTCTTGTTTTTCCTTCCAATTTGTGTTTACTTTTGTGTTTTAAGTATGTACTTTTTACCGTTCAGCATCTTTTTGGATCTTCGATCGTATGATTTAATAAATGAACATGCGACTGTGTTGTGATGCTTTGGTTTTATGGATTGCGGATACGTTTTCAAATCATTAGGCCTTTCTCTTTCTTTGGTGCTGCTCATTCTAGAAGAAAGCAGAAGTCTTTGGCACCATTTCGCCCTATCATAAAGAATTAAACAATTTAAAATCATAGATCAAATTAAACTTGTTACATAGTTAAAATATCAACCAATTGGATTTGAATAGTAAAGTAAGTATATTTCAATGGTTGACAATTACAACTATTGAAAATATATCTTTACATGTGGGAAGTACTTCAAGAAATTAGAGTATCGAATGACAGATAAACCAGCACAGAGAAGATTACTTGTAAGGGGGATTTGTTTATATGAGTTGAAATGTCGGCAACCATGGGATTGTGAGATGAACATTTTTAAATACAAGATTTACTCCCATTTTCCACTGTATTACAGGCCTAGGTACATCTTTGTTCCCATACAGCTACAACATCAATTTAGAAAGAAACAATAGTTTTACTTTTAAAATCTGCATGTTTTGCTGCATAAGTAAGGGTCACATAAACACTAGTGAATCCCCCCAAAAGCAGAAGATTTCAAGCCCTGCTGAATGAATCCTTTTGAATGTTTAATAGCATATATTTATGTGCATGCTACATACGCAGTTAATGATGTATGTTAACAGTGACAGACTGGCAATTCTGAAATAGCATCGACAGTAGCATACAGAGCTGGCTGAGGAAAGAGGAAGAAGCTGATGTGGACGCTAATCCCACCACCTATCTGCTCATCCCGTTTGAAGCCAGACAAGGCTGAGGCAGTCTGTGGCCTTCTCAGTAGATTACTATGCTTCACACGTTGTAATCATTGATGACCAAGACACCGTGTGAATCATCGTGTACACTGTCGTGACTTTCCCACCGGGGATGCTGATGGCCTTGTGCAAATGATACCCACGCCTTCAGGATGATTTGCTTGTCACTTCTCTGACACTCTTCTTTACACATCCGTATTTTCGGAACTGTTGTGTGATGTCTTTCTGCCTCTGTGGCCCATTCTCCGGTCCCTAAACTCAGATAATTGTTCTTCTTCTCACAATGGACAACATGGCAGCTTCTGGTGTGTGTGTATGTCATATATGGGTAGTCTTTATTGATGATGTGCATACTATCTGGACAGCTGTCCATTCTGCTGTTTGCGTTTTCCTATATGACAACATAAAATGTTGTTTCACAAATGCTTCATTTTGTTTTCACCGAAAAGCTCTCACCTGGATGAACAGAAAGAGCCCATGCTAACTCCTGACAAACAGAAGCGATGCTTGTCGGCACCCTCACGGATCAAGCAGGTAGGCAGTGGGTTAGTAAACACTGGTGGCGATGATAGAAGTTTAATCCGGCAGTCAGATATCTAGGAGTCTAACTTGACCAGACACTTTCAATGTGGGATCAGATCAGCAGTATGTGTCGCGCATCGTAAATAGAATTCAGCTGTGTCGCCTCAGTTTGTAAGTGTCTTTCAAATGCCGCAACAGCGAGACGTGTAGACTGACTAATCATTACTCCATATGATGATTATTGAAAGTCAGTACTGTGTGGCTTACCAGCAGATCAATTTTCCCCTTTCAGTGACTTCAAAGTAGCGCGGAGTCACTTGTCTTTAAACTGCACATACACACACAGACACAGACACACAGACACAGACAGACAGACAGACAGACAGACAGAAAGAAAGACACACACACACACACACACACACACACACACACACACACACACACACACACACACACACACACACACATGCACTCACGTGCACACACACACGCGCGCGCGCACGCACGCACGCTCGCAAGCATGCATGCACACACACACGGACACACACACACACACATACGCACGCATGCACGCACGCACACACACACACACACACACACACACACACACACACACACACACACACACACACACACACAGAGTCACACAGTCACACCAAAGCTCGTCCTGTTGCTTCCCCAGTATCATGACTCCAAATAGAGTAATCGGTTTCAGGTGTCCATCGGTAATCCGTTTGAGAAAGCAGTGCTGTGCAGCTAAGTGATTTCGGTGCAGCTGCATGATGCCTGTTATACAGCAGCCCTCTGCGGAAGAAAATAATCGCTTAGTTATGAAGTCAGTCTGGTCGCACAGTCCAATCACACGAGTTTCGTCATCTCATTGGAGTGCATGATTCAGTTTCCTTCCTTCGGTACTGGATGCTGA
Source organism: Conus betulinus (assembly GCA_016801955.1). NCBI lineage: Eukaryota > Metazoa > Mollusca > Gastropoda > Neogastropoda > Conidae > Conus > Conus betulinus. The sequence continues at coordinate 47,459 of JADBJO010011214.1, forward strand.
AGCAGAAGACCCATCCCCCTAGAACCATCGGTTGAAAATTATCTTGAACTACTGTTTGAGTCTCCCGTCTGAAACCCCCAAACCCTGCATATGACTGTGTTCTTACCCCAGTTTCCGAACGAAATTCGATGTCCTTCCGAGTTCCATTCCACCTTTGGGAACTCGTATTCTTACCCATATGAACAATGCAGCTGTAGACCTTAGAGTCGTGTGTGATTTATCTTAGTTTCCTGATGACCCGCCGTAGACTTTCTTCACTCCAGAGACCCGGTTTGATTAGGCTCGTATCGTTAAGATACCGATAGAATCCTTGCGTACAAGTCCTTTTTCGCCGAAATGTGTTCGAAGTATCTATCCTTCAAAAGAATTTTCACCGACGCTGTGTGTGTGTGTGTGTGTGTGTGTGTGAGAGAGAGAGAGAGAGAGAGAGAGAGAGAGAGAGAGAGAGAGAGAGAGGTAACACATGAGCTCCTATTTATTGTAAAATTGATTATTCCCAGGTTAAATGCAGAAGAAAGAGGAGAGGCGAAGGATGAGGGGAAGGGTATGAATACCAAATTATCTAAAAAAAACGACCTATTGCCGCGTGTGCCAGTTGGTCTTATGGCGAGTGAATCCCCCCCCCCCCCCCCCACACACTGTTTACTTTTTACACACACACACACACACACACACACACACACACACACACACACACACACACACGGTTTGCCCCAATTGCATAACGCTGATATCAGCGTTTTATGGCAGAAAAGAGAAGGATGCTATAAGCACATATGTACATTTACATAGCTCGGTAGACTGAAGAGAGAGACTGCCACAGAATGAATAAATGATACAGGGCAGATAGCCTATAGATTTGCACTTATCTTCTCTTCTGTTTCTCTAATGCAATTTAGCATTTCACAAAACTGCTAGAGATCATTTTCTGTTACCAGAGTGAGCAATTAGAACAAAAACTTTCAGAAAACAAACAAAAGTTATCTCTCTTGACTTTTGGTTCCTGAATGTATGTAGTTTCTTCATTGTTTGATTCAAGTCACGGGAAGTATGATTTAAACCTCATATTCAGTTCAAGCGTGTTTAACCAGAATATTAAGAGCTTCAAATGTTGTTCTGTGCACGTGGTAACGCAAAGCAAGTGAAATTCTGAAGAAAATACTGACGATATCCAACGATTACGAAAGTGATGAATTTGAATGTTCAAAAATGTTATTTACAATGTTCTTCAAACACGAATTTTGTTTTATTTGAGCATGTTTTAAACAAACATAATTCACAGAGTACACAAAAGTACTTGGTTTACTGACTACAGATGACAAAATATAGTCAAAACAGATACAGGACCAAAAGGGAAAAAGGGCACCAGACAAAGTCACTTCATAACGTTTTGTGAAGTAAGCTGGCTACCCATTTCACTACTGATAATGTTCTTCCGTTAAACAGTAATAGACGGATTGGTAGTGTCGCCTGTGTCTATGAGAACAGGGCCCAAGACGTTCACACTTGGAAGGGAAGGTGAAGACTTATAACATTGTCTAGTGAATCCAAATCATCTTGACATTTTCTCTTAAGTAATAATAACATCCGTCTCAAGCAGCAGTGGGAGAACAAAGAAAGGAATACAAAACGGCTTCTGCAATGCACAGAGGGAAAAATACACACAATTTCACCAAATTACAAACACAGGCAGGAATACACACAGGCTTCAACAGGTATAAGAACACCTGTGTAGGAAAGCCATGAACAAGGACAAGAACACAAGGACAGAAAAGTGATGAAAAGCGACAAAAGCATATGGAGTGAAAAGCCACAAACTGTATCAAGAAATCCTGGATAGAAAAGCCACGAACAGTGACATAATTGGATAGAAAAGTCACGAACAGTGACGAGAACATTTGAATAGAAAAGTGACAAGCAATGGCAAGAACACCTGGATAGAAAAGCCACGAATAGCGTCGAGGACACGTGGATTTCAAAACCACGAACAGTGACAAGATCACCTGGATAGAAAACTCTCGAACAGTGACAAGAACGCCTGCAGAGAAAAGTATAACAATTCTTTTAAAATTAAGACGGTTAAATTTTTCAAAGCAGTAGCCATCAGAATGCGATGAATAACTTAAAGAAATGTGTTCAGTGTTTATTGATATGTACTAACGCAACCAGTTCCGTGAAATCTTAGTCGCATCTTTATTAGGTTTTCCATATTTTTTTCTTCAGAATTGTTTTACCTTTTGCTACTGTCTTAGTCGTGAGTTCCTGTTGAACAGTGTCCAGAATGTTTCTGTATTGAGAACCCATGGTATAGTAGATGACAATGTTGAATGTAGCATTGATAATAGTAAATATTTCAACAAACCATATAACAGCTAAGAAAAAATTGTGATGCCGTCGCCCGGCGTTCACCTCTGGAAAAAAGATCCGAACAAAGCGACTTAGAGCGTTTGGAGACGAGCAAACAATAAAGAAGATGGAGTTACCAACAAGAATTTTGGTCAGGGCCAATTCACGGGGAGAGATTGACGACGAACTTTTAGAT
>JADBJO010011214.1:55000-66410 GCA_016801955.1 Conus betulinus
TCTCTCTCTTACACGCTTATATGCACAAAGAGACACACATGCGCCCCCCACCACCCCCCCCCCCCCACAAAACAGATACAAACAGAGAGACAGAAGCACACACACACATACACACACACACACACACACACACACACACACACACACACACACACACACACACACACACGCGCGCGCGCGCGCGCGCTCACGCAAGCACACACACACACACACACACACACACACACACACACACACACACACGCAAGCACACAGACACACAACACACACACGCAGACACACGTACACACACACACACACACACACACACACACACACACACACACACACACACACACACACACACACTCACACACACGCGCGCGCGCGCGCGCGCGCCTGGTGTGACGCGCATATACATGTACATAGATACATACATTTCAGCAGAGGGAGAGAGAAAGCGAGAGAGAGAGAGAGAGAGAGAGAGAGAGAGACAGAGAGACAGAGACAAAGACAGAGAGACATGCACATGCGTATACGCACACACCCTCACATGCTCTCTCTTTGTCTGTATGTCTGTCTGCCTGTCTCTGTCTCTCTGTCTCTCTCTTACACACACACACACACACACACACACACACACACACACACACACACACACACACACACACACACACACACACACACACACACACTCACACACACACACATACACACACACACACACACAATACGGGGCCTGCCCGTTCGTGGAAACGTCCCCAGGCGAACGTTTTCCTTCTATATAATACATTTAAGTAATAATCTCTCTCTCTCTCTCTCTCTCTCTCTCTCTCTCTCTCTCTCTCTCTCTCTCCGTATTTTCTTTCTATATAAGCGATGCAGCTTGAGTTATCTGCTACTCTTTAGAAGTCTCCTTAATGAACAGAGATCGATTGCTTCTTAAAGGTTAAGATATGTTGTTGGGTTACATATGCATGTACTTGACAAAATTAAGTATCACACATTTATACAGGTGTAATGTAAGTGTTCATGGGCTTTTCAGAGAACTGGAGAATTTATTTGAACAAACCTGTTACAGAAGATTAATGGAATGCAGATCGCAAAAGTCTTCTTGATTGCATTCAAAGAGTAGGTTCAATGCATACACAGTTTTAGTTTTAAAGATTACATATTCTTTCAATCAATATTCACAGACTGCTACGAACGTCTAATAGTTGATTCAAACTGGGTATTTCAGATATTAAAGCGCATACTTATCGTTCAAAAATGTATTTTACGTTGAAATGGCGTGTTACTAATGTAAATATGCCCAGAAGTATTATATTCGGCCATATCTATTTTGATTTGGCTTTGACAATGTTATTATAGAACGAGAACATAGGTTATTCTTCAGTATGAAAAATATTTAGAGCTTTGAAGCGAAATCTGCAATTGGCTCCTTCATCATGTCGATACTGGATTAAAATGTGGCATTAATATGAGATTTAGGTATTTACTGTTCAGCATCCCTTTTATGCAACGTTATGGTCTGAAATGAACTCTCTCTCTCTCTCTCTCTCTCTCTCTCTTTGTGTGTGTATGTGTGTGCGTGCGGTGCGTGCATGCGTGCGCGTGTGCGTGCATGCGCGCGCGCACGCGCGTGTGCGTGCGTGTGTGTGTGTGTGTGTGTGTGTGTGTGTGTGTGTGTGTGTGTGTGTGTGTGTGTCTCCACTTAAGCATGTAGAGTATCAACAGCTTTTCCATCTACGTTATTCTGACTTTTGCTGTTATGATTCCTTCGAGTCTGCTCAAGTCGACTCTGTGGGTGTGTATGTGCCAGTAATAGATGCAAGGACTGATTTCATCAATGTAACTCACGACATTGATATTGAGAACCACAACGAATTACTGGAAATGGATCTGAATGTCCAAAATCCCTCAGTATTTTCCGTCTGTCAGTCATATCTGAAGAACAGAAGCATTGTGTTTAATTTAACGTATGTACTCCTTCGATGGAACAGCAGACCGCATGGTGCCACTTTCCTACACAAATATGTTGTCCTTATACCACATCAAAAGTGCACACAAAAGTATCCTACATAGACTTTAATGAATTAAAACGTCGGCTGAACAGTGTACTGAACATTGTATACTGGGCAGATTCACAGGTTAAAAAAAAAATCAAAGGCAAATATTGCAAACAATGGGTTTGGTCTTTGCTTTTTGGAAAATAGACAAAGACAACAAGGTGACCGTGATACCTGGAAGTTCCTCACATTGCTTAATAATTTACAATATGAGGTGGTGCCAATGATCATCACATTAAAAGATATTAATTCCATGCATAGATCGGGATCTGATCTAATTCTTCCAGTAACTCTTTATCAGCCACGAAAAAACCAACACAGTATCATCACACAACTGGCTGGTGTTTTATGTTCAATGTTAATACCGTCTTGGTAGCACTTTGTTTTACTGAAGGTCTGTCAAACCAAGCAGGACTTTCTCAGCTCATCTGACTGTTCTCTGTTCTGGAGGCCATTGCTGGCTAATAACGTGACTACTCTGAACTTGTGGACATTTTCCTTATCTTTACATCTCTATGAAAATGTAAGTTTACACAACATTTTCTTCGCATGGATTCCTAATCATGTCGGCTTTGGAAGCAGGATGGCTGATCATTTTGCAAGGCATTCGACAATTGAAGTACAAGAAATCCTTCCTCTGCCTAGACATCTAAACCTATACTTTCGAGTTTGATGGTGTGAAAGAACTCTGACAAGTAGACAGAAAGGCACAGACGGGCTAGAAACTTTGCTCGATCCACTCAAACATGAAAAGTTCCTATCCTCTGCCAGTAATGCCTGTAGGCTGGTTTTCAAACACGCACCCTCGTGTCTTGTGAACCACACAGAGGATCCTAGTGCCTGGCATTATCATGTCACTCACTGTCAAAAATGCCCTTTTTGAGTGTTGGTATTTGCATGATACTTAACACAAACATTTTCAAGCCATTTCATGGAGGCTTTGTTCAGTTAATGCATGCATCACCAGCTTAGTTAGAGAAAGATTGATTTTTGTGATTGATCTTAGATTTTTTGTGAGAAAAAGAATTCTTAGAGACATTTCAAGTATGTTTGCAATAAACTGCTTTATTGTTCTCATTATTGAAATATAAAGAACATTGACGATGCGATAGTTCTGGTATTGATCCCTGAGGTGGGCTATGCCATGAATAAAATGAATTTAAAGAAAAGCTCGTCAGTTTTTGTTCTGGAAGAGAAATATTTTACCATATGTATGCATAAATTTATCTAAATCTGACACTGTGTGTACATGTCTGTTAATCTGTCTTAAGTCTTTGTGTTCGAGTTTGGACGTACATGCAGTAATGCCTTTACAATAAATTCTGTCTGTCTGTCTGTCGTCTCTCTCTCTCTCTGTATGTGTGTGTGTGTGTGTGTGTGTGTGTGTGTGTGTGTGTGTGTGTGTGTGTGTGTGTGTTGTTTGTTTGTGTGTGTGTGTGTGTGTGTGTGTGTGTGTGTGTGTGTGTGTGTGTGTGTGTGTGTGTGAGAGAGTTCACTTTTTGACTGTCTTGTGAGGACTAAGGGTGAAGGCACGTCTTTTCGATCTTCCCTTGAGAGTCCGCAGTGTGTTTTCTAATTAGGCTCACGCTTAGGATAGATCTTGCACAAAGATAAGCAAACCAAACGTTGTTGCTGAGTTCTAAGAGAAAATCATTATTTCCTTCCTTTGTTATACACCGGTGTCGTCTGCTATATTCTGCAGTCGCTGTGTGTAGTTTTCGGGCTGGTCTGATTAAAAAGAGAAGAAAAATACATGTGCAATAAGTGTAATAAAAGTATTAATCCCAACGGGGTTTTGTGCGTAAAAAAACTGCAGTGTGTCAGGGATTTCTCTGAAGATGCATAGAATGGATTTCGTTCTTTCTCTGAGAAAATTAGTTAATTAAAATTGTTTGTTCGAGCAGCCTTTTTATCGATGTAATTTTATTTCCTTGTTTCCCAAACTTTTTTTGTCTTTTCTTGTCGACCGCAATAGGCTTTCATGACATATAGCTGCACAAATTTCTGCAGGTGACCGTGGTGGTTTCATGTTGCTTTTTACTCTTTAACATCTGGGGGGTATTCTTGTTAAAAACATGTAGAAATAAGTTGTAGCATACTGCAAGACCTTTGTCGGGTCATTATGTTGATAAACATAGGAAACACCAGTAAAACATAAATCGTTTTTTTTTTTCCTGCAGTAAACGTTTTGTAATATTGGCATGTCATACATTCGTGGGTGCACCTAGGAATATGTATGTCCCTTTGACCACGTTAAACAGATCAGAAAGTGATCACTCAGGTCATAGACAGAAACAGGCATTTCTCCTTTGTCAGTCCAGTTACTTATGTAGATCTAATTCATTCTTTTCCTCCTTTCAGCCCATTTCCTTCTCTCTCTCTCTCTCTCTCTCTCTCTCTCTCTCCTCTCTCTCTCTCTCTCTCTCCTCTCTCTCTCTCTCTCTTTCTTCAGTACACCTGTGTCAATGTGCCATTGACATTTTGCTTATTGTATGCACATGTGTGCCTATGCTACCTGTTGTCTTCTCAGGTAGACATTATCGGACACATTGTGCCTTCATCTATCCATGTCTAACATCGCTTCCACTGGGAGTGCGATGGAAAGTGTGTGTGTCGTACACTGTTTTTTGTTTTTATCGCATCCTACAATGATTGACAGGAAAACAATAACTTAGACCAAAATGTGTTTCACAATGCTATTAGTATGGGTTTCCAGTTTAAAAACAAGAATTTACTCAGCATGGTTTCAGTTGACATTTCTGATCATCTCAAAGGAATTTTGACTGCAAACCACATGGCTGTCTGCACACAAACCTTCCCTGTGACGGTATCAATCCCAGAGACAGAGAGCCGATGCAAAAGTTCAGACTGGAACAAGCTCTTCTTTCAGTTAATTCATACCTAGCTTATTCAGCTGAAGTTCTGTTAACTGCATACCTCAAGGTCGCAAAATGCTGAAGAACAAGCCCAATCCGGAGAGAGAAAGCAATTGTCTTTCACAATGAACACATTTTTTTTTGCGCAAATGGACGCCCACTAACTGCGTATACATTGTTTAGGTTTGATAGTCTGTATCTGATAAAGTTTCCTTCCCAATGTAAAACCAAAGTGTTGTATGTCTGTTGTCAAAGATCTGGAGACTGACTGAGTAATATTCTCTCTTAGTTGTACCTCTTTATTTGCATCAATTGTGGGGGTGAAGTAAGAATTGGTGGGTGTACAGCAAACCCAGACAAAAGCAGATTTACAAGCGCGGCAAACTCACAGAGAGAGAGAGAGAGAGAGAGAGAGAGAGAGGAGAGAGAGAGAGAGACAGAGAGAGACAGAGAGAGACAGAGAGACAGAGAGAGAGGTGTGTGTTTGAGTGTGTGTGTGTGTGTGTGTGTGTGTGTGTGTGTGTGTTCAGTTCCCACCGGCCAGGTGCGGCCCTTCCTCTGAGGGCGAGCAGGAGAAGATGGTACAGAGATGGAAAGAGACTCAGAGGTAGAGGTAAGCTTAAAAATGTGAAAGATTCCCCATTGGTAAACATCCACAAATGCAAAATGCGCTTCCTAGACTGGTCAAAAAGGAATATGCGGACTGCAGACAGTGTGTGTGTGTGTGTGTGTGTGTGTGTGTGTGTTGTGTGTGTGTGTGTGTGTGTGTGTGTGTGTGTGTGTGTGTGTGTGTGTGTGTGTGTGTGAGTGTGCTTGCGTGCATTTGCGCTACAGCGTAATCCATCCTTTTTGTTTGAAATTTGCCATTTTGTTAAGTTGTGTTTGCATTTATTCCGCACTAATGCGGTCGCAGCTTAAGTTGTAATGTCTGGGTAAGAACTCTGGCGAGAAAGTAGATGCCCTCAGCCTGGCAATGTTTTAGTGAATATGAATCTGTTCTGAACTGTAACTTGAACAGATAGTGCAGCTGTCTGTACGTTGTCGTTGTCCACTCACATTGACAGCAGCGTAAGTGTTTGAAAATACTTGATTTAACAGGCTTTTTAATGTGGGCCCTCCACCCTCCAAGTTTTGCACACTTTTTCTTCTTTTTTACTTTTTTTCAGTCTTCTCCATCCTCCTGTTTTTGTCACAGCTTGTTCTTTGTCTTCACTGACTATCACTCATCATGCAAAATGTGTAAGCTCATCACTGATTTAACAGTTGTACGGTGGCAACCCTTCTTACTTGTAAAGACTGTGATTGCTGTTGTTGTTTTATGCAGTCGTATTACTTCTAATAAAACTGAAGGGGGGTTGCGGATAGTTTTGCACTGGTTTTCTATGTTCATTGAATCACACACATAATTTCAGGCGGATGCAAGCAATGGTGCCAGACAAAACTACAAGACCCCCAATACATACAGTAGGGATATATACAGTGCATGCAGGAGATATGTCACAAAGGTGTTATTTTTGTTTGCTGATTGATTGTTTATCTGGAGGTGGGAAAATGGGAAAGTGGTGTTGTACTGATAAACCAAGTTGTTTTCCTTCCCTTCAATTGTATTTAGAATGTGTTTAAAGTACGTGCTTTTTACAGTTCAGTGGGTTTTTTTTTTAGATCTTCGATCACATGATTAATAAAACAAGCTTATGACTGTGTTGTGATACCTTGTTTTTTTGACGATTCATGATCAGTTTTCTTTAGAAATCGTTTCAGGCCTTGCTCTTCGTTTTTCGTGGTGGATCATTTAAAAAAAAGGCACAGCCGCTGGCACCATTTCTAATAATTGCAGATAATTCAACAATTTCAATAAAAGATCAGATTGGAGCTTGTTACATAATTCTAGTATTAACTGATGGGATTTTGAATAATCAAGTATGTGCATTTCAATGATTGACAACTACAACTACTAAAAGGATAGCAAATTGGTTTCTTTAATTGTGGTATGTGCTTTACTGACTTAGTCTGGAATGACAGAGGACCAGCACACAGACAATTATTTGGAGGCGATCTGTGGTAGGAGTTGAAATGTCGGTTGACAATATGATTAGGATACAAATGTTTAAATACAATCTTTGCTTCCATTACAGAAACTAGAATAATCTTCATTCTAGTGCAACTACCATAAGGATTTGAGAAGGGAACAACAGTCTTCTGTTAACATCTGCAGGTTTGTTGCATTGCAAGAGAAACATAAAAGTAGTAAGGTTACATGAACACTCGTGAGCCCCCCAATAAGCAGAAGATTTTCAAGCCACGCTGAATGAATTTCTTTGCATATGATAGAAATGGAAATTACATAAATAATATACAATATAAATGAAATTATGAAATATACTATAAAACTAGCAAATTGTTCAGCGATGTAAAATATAGTAGCTTCAATTATCCAGAGCTCCATATGCGGTGAATGTTCATCTTTTGAAACGCATGGAGAAATTATTTCATCACGCTCATTTATAGACTTTGAAATAGCTCTATGGTCTCTGGTCTACATGATGATTACAAACCAAGATGTTTTATAACGCAGCCAAAAAAAATGACATTGCCGTGTGAAAAAGGGTATGTTTTGAAAATTTATCTTCTATCATTTTTTATCCGCCTGGTTAATAGCAAATGATACTTATGTAAATAGACAACAGCAGATTGCACTTACAAGATGAACACGATAGCAGATAACACTTAGAAGAATACAATTTGATCAACATCTAGCGTTCCTGGGTCCGGTCATGCAAAAATTGATTTTTTTTCTTCCTGTTCTTTTCCTAACCTTTATCTGTGTTCAGAATATTCTTTTCCCTCAACGTCATTACTCCCAAGCCTGTCATCCAAATGCCCACCCACCCACACAGAATCACATCAAAGCTTGCCCTGTTGCTTCCCAAGCACCCGGACAACGAACAGATTTATCAATTTCAGATGTGCATAGGCATTTCATTATTTCATTCGGTAGTGATCAATGAGGATAATAATGGTACTATATGGAGATTTCTTTCGAGAAACACACCTGCAACGCTGGTCAGGAAAGATGAAGTTTATTTTCAGAAGATTCAAAAGTGATTTGGCAAGACTAACTACATGATTTCAGCCTTTCCCATCGATCCAACAGCTCACTGTTAACCATTGTTTATGCAAGAAACAAATACACCAAGAACATAACCTACTTGTTTACTTAGGAGTGATATTTTGTACTGCTGCATGAATAAGTAAGTGGCTGTGTAGATGACATACTTATTCAGGCAAACAGGACAAAATCCCAAACGCATGGTAAATGCAGCCTGTACGTGGTGATCTTTGATCTCCTGACAAAAAACACACTCATGCAGTTGATATTCACAAACAGCTATTAGAAAGCACCTGAAATGCATCCCAAATAAAATCTGTTATGGTATGTTTACTGTCACTCTTTTTTCCTGACTGATTGTAGCTCAGTTTAGAAAGAGTGGTGGGTTTAGTTGCTGCCAAGGACATTGACAAACAAAGTACAGGACAAGACACGATGCATTTCGACCTCTTGGGTCTTCTTCAAGCAAGAACATAGATCACATTTAACATTCATGAAAAGTACAAACAAAGAAACGAAGAGAGAGACTTATCTAATGTCCATGTGGTTGGTGCTGTGAAGAATCATTCGTTCTCTTCGTTCTTTGTTTGTACTGTCCTAAATGTTAAATCGATCTATGTTTATTTGCTTGAAGAAGACCCAAGAGGTCGAAATGCATCGTGTCTTGTCCTGTACTTTGTTTGTCAATGTCCTTGGCGGCAACTACCCCCACTCTTCTAAATTTTGCTTCGTTCTCCGCCATCAGTCGCTCCATTTTAAAACTGATTGTAGCTCAGTTAAAGTAAACTGTATGTCAGAACTTGATGGGTCAGAGCAGGCTTGCAAGTGTATGTGTGTGTGTGTGTGTGTGTGTGTGTGTGTGTGTGTGTGTTGTGTGTGTGTGTGTGTGTGATAGAGAGAGAGAAACAGACAGACAGACAGAGAGGACAGAGAGAGGAGAGAGGAGAGCGAGAGAGAGAGCGAGTGGGAGGTGGAGAGATGAGAGCGAGAGAGGGGGGGGGGGTGGGGGAGGGGATGAGAGAGAGAGAGAGGGGGGGGGGGGGGGAGTGAGAGAGAGCGAGGAGGTAACACAGAGACTCCTATTTTTGTTCTCTTGCAAATAATAGGTTGAATGCGGAAGAAGGGGGGAGAGGCAGAGGGAGGAGGGGAGGGGTAGAAAGATCAAACTATCTCCTACTGCCGCTTGTGTCAGTTGGTCTTATGACGAATGAATCCCCACACACACACACACACCACACACCACAAACACACACACACACACCACGCACGCACGCACCGCACGCACGCACGCACGCACGCACGCACGCCACACGCACGCACACACACACACACACACACACACACACACACACAACACACCCACACACACACACAACACACTGACATGACTTGGCCCAAATCCATGGTAGCCTATATCCGTGTTTTTATGGGAGAAAAGAGAAGGATGCTATAATCACATATGTACATTTGCATAGCTGGGTAGACTGAAGAGAGAAAACTGATACAGTAATTGATTGATACAGGGCAGATTACCTACATATCCGCACTTATCCTCTCTTCTGTTTCTCTAATGCTGCGTAGCATTTCACGAAACTACCAGAGATATGTTACCTGAGTGAACAATTTCAAAAACACTTTCTGAGAACCCATAAAAATTAGCTTTCTTGACTTTTGCTGACTGAATGTATGTAGCTCATCGTCGTTTGATTACGTCACGAGAAGAGTGATTTAAACATCAAATTCAGTTCAAGATTGTTTAACGCAAGATGTAAGAAATCCATTGAAATGTTGTTCTGTGTACATGGTTAAGACAACGCAGAGCAAGTGGATTTCTTGTGAAAATATTCACAATATCCAATAACGATTATAGAAATAAGCGTTTGAATGTTAGAAAATATTATTTAAATTGTCTACAAACAATTGTTTTATTTGAGCAATTTTTAAACTGACATAATACACATAACACAAAAATTGGGTATTTGAGTCACTGACTACAGATAACAATATTTTCAAAATGGTTAGAGGTCGAAATGTGGAAACAAGCACTAAGAAATTCGCTTTATAACGTCTTGTGAAGCAAGCCGGTTACCCAGTATAATACTGATAATGTTCTTCAGTTAAATGGTTATAAGACAGGGTCGATATTGTCGCCTTCGACTTTGACAACAGGGCCCCAAGACATCACACCTGGAGGGGGAAGGTGAAGACTTACAACATTGTCTTTTGAATTTTAATCCTTTTGGCATTGTTCCTTGGGTATAATCTCATCTGTCCCGAAATCGCAATGAAAGAAAAATGAGACGAATACACACCAGCTTTTGCAATGTACAGAGGGAAAAAATACACACAATTTTACCAAATTACAAAATATAGAGAGGAAGACATACTGGCTTTAACAGGCACAAGAACACCTGGGTGAAAAAGGCGATGAAAAGTGTGACATGGACATATGGACAGAGAAGCCACAAACAGTGACCAAAACACCTGGATAAAAGCTACGAAAAGTGACAGGGAAACACTTGGATAGGAAAAGCCACGAACAGTGACAAGAACACTGGATAGAAGAAATCACGAACAGTGACAAGAACATGTGGTTAGAAAAATCATGAACAATGTAAAGAACACTTGGATGGAAAAGTGACAGTGACAAGAACACCTGGATACAACAGCCACGAAGCAGTGACAAGAAACGTGGTAAGAAAAGTATAACAATTTTGTTGAAGTTTAAGACGATTCAATCCCCCCCCCCCCCCCCCAATGTCAATCTGAATGTGCATAATACTTGAAGATTTATGTTTATTTGTTCTTGCATGTGTTGATGCAACATTTCTCTGAAACTTGTAGTCATATTTTTACCAGGTTTACCATATTTTTTTTCTTCATAGTTTTAATTTCCTCTGGCACTTCTTAGCCGTTTGACTTCTCTTGAATAGTGTCCCAGAATGTTTCACTGTATGTTATACCCATGGTAAGTAGGACGTTGAAGGTGAATGTCTGCATGATGAGTATCGGTGAAAATATTTCAAACAAACTGCAATATAACAGCCTAAAAAACAAATTTGATACGGTCGTCCAGCGTTTCACCTCTGGAAAAGAAGAGATCCGAACAAAAGCGACCTAGAGCGTTTGGAAACGAACGAGCAAACAAATGAAAAAAGATGTGGAGTTACCAACAAGAATCTTGTCAGGGCCAGTTCCCGAGGAGAGATTGACGAAGACGTTTTAGATCGCCCATGAGACTGGCCTGACCGAAAAAAAAAAACGTTTTTCACGATGAGTCATGATTGTTGTTACTGTCACCGTAATTAATCACCACACCAACAAGGAGACCACCACCGAAAACGTAGCTTTCTAGAACTATCGATTGGAGCTCTTGG
>JADBJO010011215.1:0-2500 GCA_016801955.1 Conus betulinus
GAGAGATAAGAGAGAGAGAGAGAGAGAGGAGAGATAGAGAGAGGAGGATCGGCTTCTGATCTGATGTATTGAAAACAGCAAAAAAATTTGAGCTCAAAAGTTACTGATAATCCCCCCCCCCCCCCCCCGCCACCCCCCTCTCCCTCAACTCACTGCTTTCTCCTCTCTGTCTCCTCTCTCACTCGCTCTCTTACTCCTCTCTCTCTTTCCTAGTCTCTATGTCGCTCTCTCGTCTTTCTGCTCTCTCTCTCTCTGTCTGCCTCTCTCTCGCCTCTCTCACTCACTCTCGTACTCTCTCTCTCTCTTTCTCATCACTCTCTCTTACTCTCTCTTTCTCCTGTCTCCTCTCGTCTTTCTCTTGCCCTTGCTTTCTCCCTCCTCTCTTCCTTTTTTTCTCTCTCATCTCTCTCTCTCCTCTCTCTCTCTCTCTCACCTCTCTCTGCGCCCCTTAACGTGCTATACATAATGCACATCACTTCATATTCCTAAGTTGGGAGCTTTGCTTGATTTTTGCTCAGCGGGGAGACCTGTTTGGCTTGTTCTACTCGCTACTGTGTGCTTGTATTATCCAGCACCATCACGCAATCGTGCACACACACACACACACACACACACCACACACACACACACACCCACACACCACACTACACCACACACACACACACACACGCGCGCGCGTGGCGCGCAACGCACGCACGCCGCACTGCACTACACACACACACACCACACACACACACACACACACATATATATATATATATAATATATATTTTTTTTTTTTTGTGTTTTCTCTCTCTCTTTCTCTGCTAGACTGTCTCTACCTGCGCGCGCGCGTGTGTGTGTGTATGTGTATGGTGGTGTGTGTGTGGTGTGTGTGTGTGTGTGTTTTGTGTGTGTGTGTTGTGTGTGTGCTGTGTGCTTGCGTGCGTGCGTATTTGTGTGTGTGTGTGTGTGTGTGTGTGTGTGTGTGTGTGTTTGGTGTGTGTGTGCGTGCGTGCGTGCGTATGTGTGTGTGTGTGTGTGTGTGTGTGTGCGTGCGTGCGCGCGCGCGCCGCGCGCGCGCGCGTGTGTGTGTGTGTGTAGTGTGTTTGTGTGTGTGTGTGTGTGTGTGTGTGTGTGTGTGTGTGTGTGTGTGTGTGTTCGTTTGTCTGTCCTGTTTCTGGTCTCGTTTTCTTTCTGTCTCTGTCTGTCTCTCCCATACCTCCTTCACAGTCTTCTCTCTCTCTCTCTCTCTCTCTCCTCTCCTCTCTCCTCTCTCTCGTCTACTTCCTACCTCCCAATATTCCATCCCTTCTCTTTGTTTCTCCATCTCTCTCTCTCTCTTGTCTGTCTGTCGATCTCCTCTCCCTCTCTCTCTCTCTTTCCTTCTCTCTCTCTCTCTATCTGGCCTGTCGTCTGTCTTCTGTCCTCTCTCTCTCTCCTCCCTCTCCCTCTCTCTCCTCTCCATATCAAGTCATTACAATCTCCGGGCAATGACGATCACCAAAAAAAAAGACTGGTAAAACAAAAAATGTAAAAATCAGAGCTCTGTTAGCGTTGGTTTGCCACAGTTGCCATTTGGACTCGATGAAAGATTTCCAAAGACACACACACACACACACGAGTTGTGCTGCTCAGACTTTCTTAGTGCCTTGGGCCGCTCACTCTTTTCCCAACGTCACAGCTAAGGTTCATTTCAGACTGAGGCGAGAGAGCGAGAGAGAGAGAGAGAGAGAGAGAGAGAGCAGAGAGAGAGAGAGAGAGAGAGAGCAACCATTCCGACACTCTTTCCTACCATCTGAAAAAAGAGTTCTTTCCCTTGAAATTCGATCATCGGTGATCGGACGGTTTTTCTTCCCGGAAGTATGGTATTTTAAAACAACATTTTTTTTTGTTATCTGAAACACTGTATCGCCTAAAAAAAACCGAAATAGACACATTCATCACAAAAATATTATTATTTCAGAAATAATGCGCAGAATGGTCGGTACGGAAAAATTCACGCAAATTGCAAAAAATCTTTAACACTGTTGAGAGTTAAATAAGAAAACCTCGGGGAAAAAAAGAAAGGGGAGGAGGGGAAAGAGGGAGGGAGGGAGGGAGAGCGAGGGACGTAAAGGGGAAGGGGAGGGAGGTGGCGAACAGTGGCTGAACTTTTAACTATAGAAGACTTTTTTTTTTCGACATTTAGCATGATGAGAGACAAAATGTCTGTTGTTTCTATGAAGATAAAGCGGATTTAAGTCGGGGATAAGGAGTGGGTTAGAAGTTAGATCCCTTAAAGCTACAGGAGGACTGTGGGTCCCCCCCCTCCCCCCCCCCCCTCCCAGCAATACAGCTCCAATGGCAGAAGATTTTCTCCTGACCGTGCGCGCAGACCATTCTCTCCTTCCTCTGGGGGCGAGAGCACTTGTTCTAAACAATACACATCCGAAGCTTTGGATCGGGTGTTGTGGCTTTAAACTTCGTCTGTGTTTCCCCCCCAATCAACTTCGTCTGTGTTTCCCCAATGAAACTCGTC
>JADBJO010011215.1:7500-10389 GCA_016801955.1 Conus betulinus
GTTGTGTGTGTGTGGGTGTGTGTGTGTGTGTGTGTGTGTGTTGACTTTTCATGCTTTTGACATAGTAGTGCCTTCCTCCACTTCCATTTAGAATTAAAAACTCCACAGGTTGAGAGAAAATCATTTTTGGTTTGTCCTCTTCGCTGTGGTTGTGTGGTTGTGTCTGTCTGTCTCTGTCTCTGTGTCTCTGTGGCTCCCTCTGTCTCTCTCTCGGTCTCTCTCTCTTGTCTGTCTGTCTGTCTGTCTCTCTCTCCTCTCTCTCTGTCTGTTCTGTCTGTCTCTCTCTCTCGCTCTCTCTTCTATCTCTCTCTCTCTCTCTCACCCTGCATCAGTACATCCCCGGGGGGGATTTGCAGCAATGAGAGACTGGAGAGGATGGCCCTCTGTTAACACCGGTCTTACGAGTCCTGGAAGGGACCTCCCCTGTAGATTGCCTGCTGGCTTTCTCATGGACAATTTCCACATTCACCGGTTGAGCTTAAAGTACACGGACGACAGAAGACGACGGGGAGGGAGGGAGGGTGGGGTGGGGGGGGGGGCGGGAAGTAAGAGTAAAAGGAAGAAGAAGTACGGATGAGGAGGAAGGAAGGAAGCGACGAAGGAGAAGAGGAATAATGATCAACTGAGGAGAGGAGGAGAAACAGAAGGAGAAGAAAGTGAGGAGGTGAAGAGGAGGAGAGGGAAGTAGGAAAGAAAGGAAGTTTGGAAGTAGGGGAAGTGGGAAGGCGGGGAGGGAGGGAGGGGGGTGGGGAGGTTGGGGGGAGGTAGGAGGGCAAAGTGGCGGAGGGCAGGAGTTGAAGAAGCAGAAGCAGGAAGATCAAAGACCGGAAAAATGGAGCAGAAAATGTAGAGAAGAAGAGGTGAGGGAAAAATGTGGAGGAGGAGGGGGATGGTTGGGAGGGTTTAATGAGTGCGGTGGAGGAGAGAGGAGGAGGAGGAATCGACATGGATCAGGGGGAAGAAGAGGAGATAAGGATTCCTGATAGGAGGAAGGAGGGGAGGAGGAAGATGGAGTGTGGGAGGAGGGAAGGAGGTAAGGTTAGGAGGGCAAGGAGGGAGGAAGAGGAGGAGGAGAATAGAGGAAGAGGGTAGAAGGTTATAGGAGAGAGGGAGTTTTCAAGAGGAGAAGGCTGAAATAGGAAAGTGGAATAGTAAAGAGGAGGCGCCCATTAGTGGAGGCGGTATAAGAGGATTTCTGAAATTTTTCAAGGAACTAGGAGAAGTCGAAGAGGAGGAGGGAGGAGGAGGAGGGGAAGAGCTTTAGAAAGAGAAGGGAGGATTAAATTATTACAAAGAGAAGGAGGAAGGAGGAGGAGGGAGACTAAGGGGAGTCAGGAAGAAGAGGGATGAGGATGTGAGGAAGAGGAATTAGAAGTTAGGAAGAGGAGGAGGAGCAGGAAGTAGAAGAGAAAGGGACTCATCTTCAACATTGATCTGGCAAGGCTGGAGGCATTCTCCTTCGCCCCTAAAACTGTTGAAAACCAACTCATCTTCACAGTATCTGGCTCTGTTCATCTTCCAGTCGCCCCTACGGCTTGAAAACCAACTCATCTTCACAGTATCTGGGCAGGCTGTTCATCTACCAGTCCGCCCCTACCAGTCCACAGTCCACTCCCTAAAGGCTCTGAAAACCCACTTCAGCTCACAAGTATCTGGCAGGCTGTTCATAATCTGCCAGTCCACCCCCTAACACCGTTGGAGCTTGAAAACCAACCTCATCTTCACAGTATCGGCAGGCTGTTCATCTACCAGTCCACCCCTAAACGGCGTGTGCGTTTTTCTGTGAAAAACAACCATCATCTACACAGTATCTGGCAGGCTGTCAATAGCCCAGCCCCCCCCACCCCCCCCCCCCACCCCCACCCCCCACCACCCCCACCCCCCCCCCCCCCCCCCACCCACCCCCCCCCCCCCCCACCCCCCCCCTACCCCCCCCCCCCCCCCGCCCCCCCCCGCGCCACCCCCCCCCCCACCCCCCCCCCCACCCCCACCCCCCCCCCCCCACCCACCCCCCCCCCCCCCCCCCCCCCCCCCACCCCCCCCCACCCCCCCCCCCCCCCCCCCCCCCACCCACCCCCCCCCCCCACCCCCCCCCCCCCCCCCCCCCCCCCCCCCCCCCCCACCCCCCCCCACCCCCCCCCCCCCCCCCCCCCCCCCCCCCCCAGCCACCCCCCACCCCCCCCCCTCCCCCCCCCCCCCCCCCCCCCCCCCCCCCCCCCCCCCCCCCCCCCCCCCCCCCCCCCCCCCCCACCCCCCCCCCCCCCCCCCCCCCCCCACCCCCCCCACCCCACCCCCCCCACCCCCCCCCCCCCCCCCCCCCCCCCCCCCCCACCCCCCCCCCCCCACCCCCACCCCCCCCCCCCCCCCCCCCCACCCACCCCCCCCCCCCCCCCCCCCCCCCCCCCCACCCCCCCCCCCCCCCCCCCCCCCCCCCCCCCCCCCCACCCCCCCCCCCCCCCCCCCCCCCACCACCCCCTCCCCCCCCCGACCCCCCCCCCCCCCCCCCCCCCCCCCCCCCCCCCCCCCCCCCCCCCCCCCCCCCCCCCCCCCCCGAAACGGCTGAAAACCAATCATCCTGACAGATCGGCAGGATGTTCATTCGACCAGTCCACCCCTAAAGGCTTGAAAACCAAATCATCTTCACAATATCTGGAGGCTGTTCATCTGCCAGTCCACCCCTACGGCTTGGAAAACAAACTTCTGACAATATTTTCTGGCAGGTGTTCATTACCAGGTCCACCCCTAAACGGCGTGCAAACCAACTATCTTCACAGATCGGCAGGCTGTCATCTACCCAGTTCCACCCCTTCACGCTACCAAACGGCGTGAAAACCAAACCTTCTTTATAACACAGTGTGCTCCTGGTGCTAGTGGGTATTGCCCGCATCC
>JADBJO010011215.1:11324-18824 GCA_016801955.1 Conus betulinus
CTTTTTTTGCACCGATACTTCTTGCTGACCTGTTCCGTGTTTCGCTTCATCAATTTAGTAAAAGGTACTCAGTAGTCTTGGTGGCAGTGTGTGTGTTGTGTGTGTGTGTGTGTGTGTGTGTGTGTGTGTGTTGCGTGCTTGCGTGCGTGCGCACGCTTCTATGTGTGTGTGATGCAGTGTGTGTGTGGTGTGTGTGTGTGTGTGTGTGTACGAGAGAGAGAGAGAGAGAGAGAGAGAGAGAGAGAGAGACGGAGAGAGAGAGAGAGAGTTTATTTTTTTTGTTATCTATATTTACTTTACCCATTTTTATGGAATGTGATTTCTGTTCTGTTGCTTTCTTTCCTTTTTAAAGTCCATTCTTTTGTGAATGATGATCCTAATAATTATGATCAACATTCCTTCCACACAGGAAATTCAGGAAACTGCTGAATAAGGCTTCATTGTCTCCGGAGCAGGCTACACCACACCGGTCACCACACGGGCAATGCCAGCCGTTCAAGCAGTGATGTGTGGGCATCACAAATTAAATCATCACTCACATCACAGGACCCGTCCAAACTCACTTCATAGGAAAAGACTTTAATTAAAGTAAAGAAAGAAAGGAACAAAGAAAAAAGTAAATAACTAAACGGAAACGAAAGAAAGAAAGAAAAACCACACACAACAACAAGAATAACAAGAAGGAACTCTCTCTCTCTCTCTCTCTCTCTCTCTCTCTCTCTCTCTTCTGACCCGACGACAAGCTGTCATTTTCTTCAGCTCGCGTACAGGATGCAGAAATCGTGAGGAAGCGTCTGCATGCGCATACACTGGCCTGTGTCATCGCCCACCTAACCAATGACACAACGACTTGCGCTCAGCCAATGAAAAGGAGGCAACGACAGACAGCACGTGGCCTCCGGTTCAGCCATGTTATTGTTTCTCCGCCGCTGGTGTTAAAGCACAGGTCTGCTGCGTGAACAACCGAGAAGGTGTCATTCTATTCTGGAAGTGGACAAAGCTTCGCTGCCCAGTGTCCTGAAAAAGGGAAGTCATGTAACGTATCTTTTATATTCAGTTTTAATTACAGTCATGTGGAAATAGTTGCAATGTTAAGTTTGGAGCGCCATACTTCCAACAGTCCTTCAAACTTGAAGCATGATTTTCCTTTTGTGCACGTTTTCTTTTCTTGAAGGTTAAAATGAATTTTATTGTAAAACGCCCTGATTAAACGCAAAGATTTGCACATTTCAGCTATTTCCGTCATAAAGTCTTCGCCAAATACTTTTTTTGAGTGTTGGCATACGCTTTAGCACATGCACACTACCTCGCCAAGTCGACCTAGACACAGGCATGGGAAGCCATAGCTCGAAGCATTATGTTCCTGGCTCTGTGAGCACGGCCATAGTGATAAAGGAACAAGAAGTCGGTGTTGACCTGACCGTTGCAATATTCGGTAGTAGCCTAGCTCAATTCTCTGATCAGCGGAAAAGGTTTTAAGGTGACGTTTTTGTTTTATGGAGCGGAACAGATGATGAATTGGACAATTTTATGACATCTTTGTTCTATCCATAAACCCACTTACGGTAAGCTCATCCAAACAAGAACTAGCTTTTCTGGATATTCTGATTAAGGTAAGGGATGGCCTGCTGCAAACAGATCTCTACACCAAACCCACCGACGCTCACAGTTATCTGCATTACTGGTCAGCACATCCACAGCACTGCAAGCAAAATATACCCTTCACCCAGTTCCTAAGACTGAGACGCATTTGCTCCTTAGAAGACGATTTCAGGATCCGCTGCACTGAAATGACCCAATACATACAGAAGAGAGCCTGTCCTCCACACTGCATCCAACAGGTCCTGAAACGAATAACAAAAAATTGCCCGCCGTCAAACTTTACAGTACAGACAAAAAACACACCAAACAATGGGTGCCATTTATTACACACAATTCCAAGAACCCCCTCCCCTTAAAGTTTGGTTCCAGGAATATTTCACTCTTACACATCTAAGAGATTGCAGCAGGCCATTCCTGACCCGCCAATCCTCGGAGAACGAAATAGCAGATCTCTGGGGAACCTGCTAATGTCGTCAGTCCGTTCCAGTCCCATCAGTGGAGGGGAGCCAGGATGCTTCAGATGCAGAAAACTGCTGTGTATTATGTGACAGCCACGTGGCTCAGACTGCCACCTTCACCAGTTCTGTTACCGCCGAAATTTAACATCAGAACCCACATGTCATGTGAAACATCAAACATTATATATTTATTATTCTTTTCTAAATATCAAAACTCGCAGTACCTTGGAGAAAACAAATTCAAAGATTCTGCCCCCATCGGTCTGACATCAAACTCAACTCTAATAACCCAACATTTCAATCTACCAGACCCCATTCCCTGTCCAATCTCCGGTGCATTGCAATAGAAAAACAGAGCTGCCGTCTACAACGCCATAATAGGGAACACTTTTGGATTTCTAAAATGAAGACAAATTCTTCCAACGAACTTAATTATCTCTGCCAAAATGTTACCACTGAAGTGTGTATAGGGGAAGGGGGGCTTTTCTCTACCATGTGGCTGTCACTTTCAATCGTGTCAAAAGTGTTTCAAAAAACATTTTTTAAAGACCAATTTTGATTTTAAATCCTGCTTGATTTATTGGAGTTGCCTGATGATACTTTTCATGCATGTTTGTACCAGTGGCAATTAGGGAAGGTGGTATGTAAAAAGCAAAACTGTCATTAGCTGTACATGTATGCATATGAATATATCCTCACTTGGAATAAGAATATGTATGTGGATGTAATTACATATCCTGTCTGGGATGGACTGATCCCATACGTTAATGTATTGGGGTAACAAACGGGTAAGATTAGGTGAAAAGCGTGGGTGGGACTGGGGGAGGGGAAAGGTTGAGGGAAAGAATGCAGATGGTGATGGGGTAACCCCGTATTTCTGAAACCATTCACTCATGCCAAATCCTTCTGCCCTCCCCCTCTCTCTCCCTCCCTTCCCCCCTCCTCTCTCTCCCTCCCTTCCCCCCTTCCCCCTCTCTCTCTCTCTCTCTCTTCCTTCCCTCCCCACTCTTTCACTTGTGAATGGAGAATGTATGTGTGCGCGAGCGCGCGTGTGTGTGAGGGGGAAGGGCGGGGAGGGGGGGAGGGCGCAAGCGCGCACGCGTGCTTGCCATGAGAGATGGGGTAGAGGGGTGCGCCAGGGTGAACACATTTCACAGCTTTTAACGTGTCGGGATTCGGTGAGTAGCAGCCGTGTCGAGCGGTCACGGTTTTCGCACGCTCCAAGCACGCAGCAGAGTTCGTGAGCTGAGCCTCTTTTTTCGACTTTGCCGTTTTTTTCCGCCACGCCGAATCGACACAGCGGTTTACTACTGTGACACAGAGGTATTTTTTCTTCACTGTTTCATTGTCATTTTTGCAAGAATGACTACCGGCGTCAACCCCGTCTTTGTTAAAGTCAAGACATCCCTGACTCGAGCAACAACCGACCAACCGTCTTAGAGATTTGCTTGACAGGTGAGAAGTCAGTCGGTCAGGGGTCGATAGTCGGGGCGCAACTGATCAACGGCCTCTGGAGGATTTATCCAGCATCGTCAGAGGCAAGAGATCAGCTCCTGACCCAGGGTATGAGGGTAAGAGGGACCATTTTACAACTGGCAAATACTAACCCTTTTATTCTAAAGAGTGACACTGGGGAGGAGAAGCCAACAACAAAAGTGTGGGTTGACAACGTGCCCATATCAGTGGCCGACTCAGAAATCGAACATTCCCTGGTGAAGGTAGGGTGTGAGTTGCGTTCCTCAGTTAAAACAGAGAGAGCGAGGGATGCAGATGGAAAACTTACCCGATTTTTGACGGGACGGAGATTCGTTTTCATCACCATCCCTGACGCGCCCCTGGAAAAGTTCATGAAAGTAAGTCTGTTCTGGGCTAAAATATATCATAAGGAACAAAAGCTGGCTCAAAAAAAACCCTGATCTGTTCCAATTGCCTGGGACAGAACCACCATGCCTCGGTATGCGAAAAAAGGTTGTCTGCCGCGAGTGCAGACAGTCCGGCCATAAGCGCGGGGATCCTCTGTGCCAGTTTTCTGTTTCAGGGACTCCGGTCGAGGACAGAGAAGACACACCCGGAGTGGTAACATCGTGCCAACGGACAGCGACCAGCCCGACGACAGACACAAACGGGAGGACCGCGCAGCCAGAGGCAGGCCCAGCGAGCGTCAGGCCACGCTCTCTGCCTCCCTGCAGCTGGAGAGCCTGTCCCGGAGCAGGTCGGAGACCCCGAAACGCCGGCGATCCAAGGAGGGGTCCAGCCCAAAAGAGGTAGCGGGGAGGGGTAAGCACCCGAAAAAGGACAGTGGTAAATCCACTCGTCAGGCTCCCCGCAGTACAAACGCTGAGGTAAGCGACCAGTGTGGGTAGACGCCCGGCTTCATAGGACAGACCTCATGGTTTCGGCCTCGCTTGGATTACGGATATTGAGTAAGGAATTCGGAAAATGTGTAGTAGTGTAATATCCGTATAATACTTCCAATGGACAAAATACGGATATGTTCTTTGAATGTAAGAGGTCTGAGAAACAAATTTAAAAGAGCCGCTATTTTTCGTTATTTAAAAAGTAATAAAATTGATATTGCCTGTTTACAGGAAGCCCATGTAACCGAGAATGATGCGTTGCTATGGGAAAAACAGTGGGGAGGGAAATTGTTTTACAATGAGGGTACGAAAAGGAGTCAAGGTGAGATTATTCTAATAGCAAAAGATTTTGATGGTAACGTAGATGTTGAACTGGCTCTAGAGAGAATCTTAGTCGTTTCAGTCAAAAGTGAACTTTATGACTTTAAATTGGCAAATATATATGCTCCTAATAAAATGAATGATAAATCAGCTTTCATGACAAAGTTACAGGAACGTGTGCTGAATATAGTGAGCAAAATTTATTGTTGCTTGGTGATTTTAATTGTGTTATGAAGAACAGTCTTGATATTATTACGGGTCATGTGTCATCACGAGTCAGAAGTAAAAGAGTTAAATAATGCAGTAAGAAATTTGAATCTGACAGACATCTGGAGAGTTTTTCATATTGAAGAAAAAGATTTCTCCTGGAGCAAGAATAACCCTTTCATTGCTCGGCGTTTGGACTACTGTTTTGTGTCAGAGGAAATGCTACCCTTGTGTGTTTTCGTGTGAACTCACCACGGTCGCGCATTCAGATCACAAAACTGTCATAACGGAGCTAAACAACGGTAATTTTGAAAGAGGTCCCAGGATACTGGAGATTTAACAATAGTTTTTTTAAAAGATACTAAGTTTGTGGCAAAGATGAACGATTTTTTAGACAAGCATCTCAATAATTCTTCCGATGATGTGTCTTATATACGAAGGTGGGATCTATGTAAAGTTGAAATTCGTACTTTTTGTACTGAGTATGGAAAAATTACTAGCATGCAAAAGAAGAAATCGTGAATATCGTCTGAACGCACAGCTAATGGAAAAAGAAAAGGCATTAGTCAGTAATCCCTCTGATGTAGGGGTGCAGAAACAGTATCTTAGTCTAAAACAAGAAATAGAGTTGTTGCAGGTTGAGAGAGCGAGAGAGAGCGCAAATTAGAGCAAGAGTTAAAATGGATTGAGAAGGTGAAAGGAATGCAATATATTTTTGCAATCTGGAAAAGGCTAGAGGAAAGAAGAAAGTAATAACGAGATTAACTAAAGATTCAGGTGAGATAATTACAGATCAGACAGAAATTTTGCAAGAACAAGTCTCATTTTATAGGAAACTTTATAATCAAGAAACTGTTGAAAAATGTTAGGGGTGCAACAAATACATTTATGGAAAATGAAAGCTTTCCAAGATTAGATGCTAATGAAGCTGTTTCATGCGAGGGCATGGTGACAGAGGAGGAAATGACAAGCGCTCTGAAGAATATGAGAAATGGATCTGCCCCCGGCAATGACGGATTGACAATAGAGTTTATAAAACTTTTTTGGAATAAGATATGTAAAACACTTACTCGGTCGTTCACGGAAGCTTTCCATGTTGGTAAACTGTCATATTCTCAAAGATATGGTGTGATAACTCTGCTACATAAGGGAAAAGATTTAGATAGAGACAAATTAAACAACTGGAGACCAATCACGTTGACTAACAGTGATTACAAATTATTAGCCAAAGTCTTAGCGTTAAGACTTGGACGAGTCATCACTAGCTTGGTAAATGATCAGGTAGGTTACATCAAAGGTAGAAACATCGCAACAGTCAGATCGATCGATTGATGACGTAATCAATTACCTAAATAAAACTAATAGAGCCGGCTTTTTGCTGGCTATTGATTATGCAAAAGCATTTGATTCTATATCAAAGAGTTTTCTGCTGAAAGTGTTTGACATGTTTGGTTTTGGACCAGATTTTAAAAAGTGGGTGTCTATTTTGATAAACGGAAACATGACCTCTGTAAATCACGGAGGTTGGATTTCCGAGCCCTTTGATGTGAAATGCGGAATAAGACAAGGTTGCCCTTTCTCACCTTTAGCCTTTGTGCTAGCTGTCGAGTTACTAGCCATTAAGATTCGGAATAGTTCGATTGCAGGCATCAAAGTTCCTTTACCTTCTGGGAATGGAAATTCTAGTATAAGATAAAACAAATGGCAGATGACACAACATTGTTTCTCAAAGATCGACATGATATGTTTAAATCATTAGAAATCTTGTCATCGTTTGAAAAGTTTTCTGGATTAATATTGAATGTTCAGAAAAACAAAAGCTCTACTAATGGGAACTATGAAAAAAGACCCAGATCTTCCATTCACAACAGTGAACAGAATGAAAGTTCTGGGAATTTATTTTGATACCCAACGAGATGGCGAAGAACATTGATGAAAACTGGAATGAAAGAATCGATAAAATGAATAGTATAATAAATAATTGGAAAAGGAGAGATCTCTCATTCAAGGAAAGTGATTGTTATAAAAACGTTTCTGATAAGTCAATTTGTTTATGTAATGCAATCTATTGGTCTTCCGGATGCAGTGTTGAGTAAAATTAATATACAGCGTTATACCGATTTCTATGGCAGAAAAAATTCAGTAACAGGAAAGCATTCGAGAAGTGAAGAGGAAAGTAATGGAATCAAACGTAGATGAAGGTGGTCTGAACATGATCAACATGCTTCAGTTCCAGAAGCTTCTAAACTTACAATGGATGGGTAAATTATATAACGCCAAAGAAAATGAAAACTGGAGGTTGATCCCATTGTGGCATTTGAACAAACTGGCAAACGGGGGTAATTTCTTCAATGTAAACACAAGGACAAAGGATATGCAGGGTATTGATAGAATTGAGAATGATTTCTGGAAAGACATATTTGCATGTTATCTAGACAACAAAACTATAAGTAAACAAAGTGAAAAAAACAGTGGTAATTTCCAGTCACAGCTTCTCTTCAACAACTCTCTCATAAATACAAAAATAAAGTAATATTCTTTCCAAACTGGCACAA
>JADBJO010011215.1:21324-56324 GCA_016801955.1 Conus betulinus
ATAGGCCGAAGTATTGGTTAATGCACTTGTGTGATTTTTTTTCTTCTAAAATTTTATCTTTGAACGCGCGCGCGCGCGCGCGCGCATACACACACACACACACACACACACACACACACACACACATATATACCACTCAACACTTGCTAGGGAACAGATATTCAACATTGTAATGGTCCAGAATATTTGTCAATCAAAACACAAACGGTCACTGTTAATTAGTCATTATTTCATCCAAACCAAACAAAAATGAAGTAAATTCCATCAGATAAACCAAGAAACAGAATGGACAAATGACACAACCCCCAAAAGCCACCTGAAACGGGGCATGGAAGGGAGAAGTCAACCTGAACAATCCACTGCTGTCTGTGTGGAATTGAGAATGAATGGACTCTCAGTA
Source organism: Conus betulinus (assembly GCA_016801955.1). NCBI lineage: Eukaryota > Metazoa > Mollusca > Gastropoda > Neogastropoda > Conidae > Conus > Conus betulinus. The sequence continues at coordinate 21,725 of JADBJO010011215.1, forward strand.
ATGTGTGTGACCACCACCGGCTGCAATCGCAGCTCTACAACGCCTCCTCATGCTGCAGATGAGGTTCCTGATCTGCTGCTGGGGGATTCTGGCCCATTCTTCCTGGAGGGCAACTCCAAGGTCATGGATGTTCTGAGGCAGCTGCTCACGTGCTTGGACAGCTAGCCCAATGATATCCCAGACATGCTCAATAGGATTGAGGTCTGGTGAGCGTGCAGGCCACTCCAAGCGTGCAATTCCCTCATTCTGAAGGTACTGGTTGACAATACGGGCACGGTATGGACGGGCATTGTCATCCACAAGGATGAAGTCGGGACCAATGGCACCAGCGTAGGGTCGGACAATGGGGTGAAGAACCTCGTCACGGTATCGGACTGCATTCATGGTGCCATTCTCCATCACCAGCAGATCGGTTTTGCCTTGCATTGAAATGCCTCCCACACCATTACTGAGCCCCCACCACAGCGGTCATGCTGAGCAATGAAGTTGGGGTGGAGTTCATTCTGCCTTCGCCACACCCTCCTTCTCCGGTCAGTCACGTCCAAACAAAACCTGGACTCATCACTGGACAAAACTGGAGTCCAGTTTGCAGCAGTCCAGCCATGGTGCTCCAGTGCCCACAGCAACCTTTCTTGTTTATGTTGTCTGGTCAATGGAACCCGAATTGCTGGGGCCCTTGAATGAAGACCACCGTCGTGAAGCCTTCTCCTGACTGTCTGGGTTGACACCCGGTTCCCTGATGCGTTCTGGAGGTCATGTTGCAGCTGTGTGGCATGTGGAAAGGATTTCTTCGTGCCTGGACAAGGAGATATCGGTCCTCTCGCTGGGTTGTGACACGTGGGTGACCTCCAGAATGTCGTGGAGTGATTGTTCCTGTTGTTTGATATCGATTCCAAAAACGGGAAAACAACGCTCTGGGATACACCCAAGGCTCCAGCAACCTCTCGTTGCGATGACCCTCCTAGCAGCATCCCAACTCCTCTCGCCATATCTTCTGCGGAAAGGCGTCGTCTTTGTGCTTGCTGTTCCATTGTGGTGCGATAAACACTGCCCGAATCACACTGAACCACTGTTTGCCGGTCCCATAACAGCAAATGTGACGCTGACCTCTCCCCCTGTTTACCCCCAGAATGAGGGGTCACGCAATTAACGTGCTCACCATGCTGCATGTTTCAGCGTGAAGGTGCAGGCAACAGTGTGATTGTCTTTCACATTGTTTGTGTTGCTGGATCACGTGTTTATTGAAGTCGGTTCAAAATGATTTTTTTCATACACTTTTTAATTGCTGATCCCTAGCAAGTGTCAAATAGTATATATATATATATGTGTGTTTGTATGTATGTATATATATATATGTATGTATATGTATCTATACATACATACAAACAAGATTCTTTTCATTCAACGCCCATCTTGCGCCGAATTTGACAAGAGAGGTGATTGCTCGTTCTTATTTTTCATTGTCCTGAGTGTTGTTTATCTTGCCAGAAGACCTAAGAGGTCGAAACACGTCGTGTTTATTCTTGTGATTCTTTTGTCCATGTTGTTTGGCGGAGTTGTTACAGTTTTATGCCTGCAGTTGCCTCGCTTTGAAACAACCCTGACCACTCAAATCAAATCTGCTGCAACTGTCTGCATGCTAGACCAGCGTTCGTCAATGGACACCAATGTCTTTATTTTCAGTGAAGTTCAACAAGCTGTTCCCATGGGTCTGAAGGAGTTCTTGTTAGTCCTGATTGAAGTACAGCAAGCTGTTCCCATGGGTCTGAAGGAGTCTTCTTGTTAGTCCTGATTGAAGTACAACAAGCTGTTCCCATGGTCTGAAGGAGTCTTCTTGTTAGTCCTGATTGAAGTACAGCAAGCTGTTCCCATGGGTCTGAAGGAGTCTTCTTGTTAGTCCTGATTGAAGTTCAACAAGCTGTTCCCATGGGTCTGAAGGAGTCTTCTTGTTAGTCCTGATTGGGTCCCATTGGATCCGACTGGATTCCACTGGGTGTTGTGATGGACCAAGGGAGCGGTCCATTATCTGGTTTTAATCCACTAGTCCATCTGAAACTGCTCATTCCCCCCCTTTCACCGTCTTTTTCCATGCTCACCTAAGCGTGGACGTTTATTCAAATATGACCTTGTCACCACCACCAAGGAAGAAATCTGGAGTCGGGGCGATGGTTCGAATCACTCGTGGAGCCGGACTTCTTCGGCTGTAAAACCCTGTCTGTCCACCCAGCAGTAACATGGGTGCCTGATTCAGTTCAGGGAGGGTTAAAGGCGGCGGAAAGAGACGGATGGGCTCCGCCTTCCATTATGCCATGCCCTAGTCATGGTGAAGCTATGACAGTTCACTGCCCTTACGGTCAGTAAGCTGTAGGGACTTTAACCCTGTTTTAAAAGCTGTCGACATCCGCTGATCAGCGAATATATTTTGCCTGCTGGGCTTATTTTCTGTCGTAAAGTATGCTTTTTCTTTTACAAATGCCAAAGATACACAAACACACTGGCATATTTCCAACGTGCCGTCGTTAACCTTTGACGGAAAGAGGCTCCCTTTTAAAGGAGAGTTCACTTGTAGATTGTGGTCCCTTGGACTTCAGCATGGATGTTTTACCTTGACTTCTACTTTTGTTGCATTTTCAATAAAGGAGAGGCAGCCATATGAAGTTTATGGGGTCCCCGATCACCCACTTCAGTCTTTGATGCAAAGAAAGCACACCGGAGGGAAAAAAAAAAGTTGAAAAGTGAGCAAGTGTCGAAAAAATGAAAACACTTAAATCCAAGTCTGCACACTCACTCGTTTCTTTTTATCAAGATGGAGTATGTATTTGGATTTTTTGCGCTTTTTTCTGAACAATTGGTTGTGACATGGTTTTGGTCATACTGGTTGGCAAAATGGTCATAAGATGGCGTCATACTGACATCTGACATCAGGTGGTGGGATTCGTGGCTCCACTGTTTTACTTGTAACAACGCTTTCAAAGATGGATTGCAATTGCAAATTTCTTAATACTAAACAGATTGTATTGAACTTTGATAGTGGTGTTCCAACGAACTCTCTCCTGTGCTGTGCATGTCCACTGTACTGCTGCCTGTGGCCCAGTACAGTGCTGTGTGGATGTACAGTCGCACATTCCTGATGCACGCTGTTTCTCTTCCACTCCGCGTTGCACAATGGCGGGTCTGGGCCATGAAAGGCGATTCCATTATGTCATCAGCATACAAGTTTCTTCTGTGAATTCTAAGTGACCAAGGAAGTTTGAAGCAGACGACAGTGGGCCCCCCTACACTAATACCAGCACGGTGTGCTCACAGCAGTCCCAAAGACAGCATTCCGCCTTCATCTTCTTTCTTACAGTGTCCACAATCATGTTGATTATTGTCACTTTTGTGTGTATGACCATTTTTTTTTTTATCCTGCCATTAAGGCAGCCATAATCCATCTTCGGGGAAGGTGCATGCTATGTGTAACGTGTCATCCATACCAACGGCCAAACTGGCCTTCTCTTCCGAAAGTTGGTGATGGGATTTTACGTGTGTGCAAGATGTGTGTGCGTTCACACACGGAACCTCGGTTTATAGTCTTATTCGACGGACTGTATGGGGAATGGAGTCCGAACCATTGTTAACTATGTGGGAAAAATCCCTCTGTACAGAAACGACCCGGCGGAGATGCAAACCCACAACCCCAAGATTACGAGTCCGATGCTCTACCAACTGAGCTATTCCGACCCCTACACTTTTTTACCGGCACTTTTGTCGATTAATCACAAATACGTGTATTGTAATCAATGCACTGAGTATTGAATCCACTGCAAAGAAACTATTTTACAAAAAATCGATTTCTGTGATAAAATACAATATTGCACCTCCCCCACCTGAATGAATGAATGCATACCGAAGTATCGTCTGCTTTACGCGTGTACAGTGAGATGCGCATGGCTGTGGGAAAGAAAAAGGCTATATCCACAGGGAGTGTGCATTGCTGTCAGCTTACGGTCGCCTGTTAGCGTAAGGGACCCACAGACGATCTTCAGTGAGGAGTTCGGGATAGAATGATACATATGCCGGCAGGCACGTGTCAGATGAAATATAATGCTTGTTATACACTATTTTATTTTACCCAAACTTTACTGATTTCAAGACCGTTGAAATCCCTCCTGCTTTGTGTATTTTTTTACTTTTAGCTGTTGTGCTCAGCGTTCACACAAGGAAATCAGGTACATGTATATGTTGAACACGGTAACCAGTAAATAATTCATCCCATTTCTATGTTGTAAGCCCACTTTTTGCAGACTGGTATAAGCAAGAAAAGGTGTAATAAATCAGGATACTAAAACCCAGTGCCTTCACAAACCTTTGCACTGGAGTCAAATGAGAGTTACCAAATTTGTTGACTAGATAATAGTGCATGTACAGCAGCATTTAAACTTGACAACCCCCCCCCCCCCCCCCCCCCCCCCCCCCCCCCCCCCTTTTTTTTTTTTTTTTTCTTTTTAAATAGCGATTTTACGACATGAGAGACACAGTCTGGTATCGTTGCCATTCATCAGAAATGAATCTAGCGATTAGAATAGACGATGTGCGGAAATCTGCAAAGGAAGTAACCTGTGTTAGAGCTTGCGTTCAGTGACAGTGATAGCTCTCTCCCTCACCCCACCCCCACCGCCTCCCCCGGAGAGTAAATGTGAGGGTGACACGGTGCACCTGTTGTGACCGGCAATATTCCGATAGTTTGCCTGGCGCGCAATTCAAATGTTTATTTACTACATTAATTATATGCCTGATGTTGTTAGTAGTCTTGCCAAAATCTTTGGTGATGAGACAAAAGCCTACACCCCCATAGAGTCTGTTGATAATTCCCTGAAGTACAAAAAGTATTGAACTTGTTGCATGGACAAATGCCTGGCAGATTAAATCTAACAATACAAAGTGTGAAGTTCTTCATGTAAGTGAAAATAATCGTAGGTATGATTATCATATGGAAGGTGTATTGCTCGAAGAGACTAATGCTGAAAAAGATCTAGGAGTGATAATAGACCCTGATTTATCATTTGATAAATACATTAATGAAACCATTAAAAAAGCAAATAGACTAGCAGGGATGATAGTAGCAATGTTCAGTGCAAAGATAGTGAAGTAATGGTTCCACTATTTTAAAACACTAGTCAGAACAGTTATTGAATATGGCAATGCTGCATGGACAACAAATTTGAAAAAATACAGTAATCCCATTGAAGATATTCAGAGAAGATTTACAAAAAAGATTAGCGGTTTGCAGAAGTATTCATATGAACAAAGGTTTCAGTTTTTAAGGTTACCAAGTTTGGAATACAGACGGTTATGTGGTGACATGACTGAAACTTACACATGGATTTTATGACATTAAAACCACTGGCACACTATTTCAGTTGAATACAGAGAACTACTAACTATAGGGCACCTGTTCAAACTAACAGAAAAATTTACTAAAACTTCAAAAGCAGCAATCTTTTTCACTAACAGAATGTTTAACATTTGGAATAACTTGCCAGTCAATGTTGTTGGAGCAGAAACTGCTAACACTTTCAAAAACCGTCTTGATAAACACTGGAAACAGCTTACGTTTTAAACATTGACTTGCATTGATTCAAATTTTTTTAAACCACGCATGTGCTTTATAAAAGTGCGAGAAAAGACCAAACTATTTCTCGCTTAAACCATATAATTATCCACATTGAGCAGGCTAAAGGCTGGAATGCCTAAAATGCCACTGACATATGATAAATCAGATAGTTGACTTGCTAGGTATGTTCGCTTGAATTGTATGTAATAATGACCACTTGAAAATGAATCATAGCAGAGCAAACGAACCATTACTCAGCAGACATGCTTTCTCTTCATCTTAAATGACTTAAAAAGAATTTTTATTCTCTTGTCAACGCTTTAAAGTTTTTACCTTTTATCTTTACTGATTGTATTTGACATAAACATTATATTATGATCCTCTGTGTGTGTATGTGTCCCCCCCCCCCCCCTCCCAAATACCTATTAGCCTAATACCATGAGCACATTACATGTCTTTTTTTTTTTTTTTTTTTTTTTTTTTTTTTTTTTTTGTAAATTTTCATTTCATCGGATTGAAATGTTAATGATTCTCAGTCTCTTTCTTCTTCATCTTCCTCTCTCTCCCTCTTTCTCCTTCCCTCCCCATCTCTCTCTCACCACGTCTGCCTCTGAATGGCATAGTTTCCAACACATCTAAACAGACGGTACAGGATAGTCAGGATGTATCAAGTTTTTCTCCTGCTGCGTTTGGATCCCCTGGTGGCTTTGTCAGTGCCCTATCCTCTCTCTCTCTCTCTCTGTGTTGTTTGTTTTGTTTGTTTTTGGGTCCCCCCCCCCCCCCCCCCTTTTTTTTTTTTTTTTTTTTTTTTTGGTTATGTATTTAATCGTTTTTGAAAAAATTCTCCTGCACAAATATGTTAACACTGGTACGAAAACTGTCCATGGTACCTGGCCCAAAACGGCTGTTGAACCATAAATGGTGTGAATCGTACGCTGATATGAAGTGAAATGCTATGAATTTGTGTTAAATGTGATGTTTTTGCAATGGAGAAAAATAAAAAATTGATTAAAAAAAAAAAAAAAAAGTTTTTCTCCTGCTGAAGTGTTAGGGTAATGCTAGATGCTTGTATACAGATTGTGTCCATTTGTTTAACATGTGCCAGTTTGTAACAACGGTCAAACTGTTTTTGTGGGTCGGTATCCAGATTGTGCCAGATTCAAACACAGACACAGCGTTGGAGTGAATTTGTACACTGCTTTGACTTTGTTTGGATGCGATGATAACTGTATAACACACATACACGCACTTACTCATACAAGAGCGCACACACACACACACACACACATACACATATACAGGGGGGAGATGTGATCGGGTGAAAGTTTGTGCAAGGGTACACACTTTACTAAAATAAGCGTGGAAAAGCTGCAAATAGAAATCTTGCTGAACTTTTTTTTTTTTTTTTTTTTTTAAATATTAAACATAAGATTTTGGAATCGGCTTTGGACGATGTGATACTCGTGATCATTTCAGATTCTGCGCTTGATTCTCACAATTGTCAGTGGTGAACAAATGCCTTTTGATTTTCTCACACACATTCATATCTACTCATAGGGCCTACATTCTCTCTCTCTCTCTCTCTCGCTCAAAAGTACATATTGGCATATGTGTAGGTTGAGGACATGATTGTCGATATCCTTATCCATGGTTTTGTAAGTTTGATTTTGTACTTTGTCTGTGCACACAGAATATGTATTTTTTGATAGTGTTTTGTACTGTGCCTGTGCACACACAATATGTATTTTTGGTACAGTGATTTTGTACTTTGCCTGTGCACACAGAATATCTATGTATTTTTGATACAGTGGTTTTGTATTTTGCCTATGCACACAGAATATGTATGTATTTTTGATACAGTGGTTTTGTACTTTGCCTGTGCACACACAATATGTGTGTATTTTTGATACAGTGGTTTTGTACTTTGCCTGTGCACACAGAATATGTATGTATTTTTGGTACAGTTGTTTTGCATTTTGCCTGTGCACACAGAATATGTATGTATATTTGGTACAGTGGTTTTGTACTTTGCCTGTGCACACAGAATATGTATGCATTTTTTGTTACAGTGGGTTTTGTATTTTGCCTGTGCACACGGAATATGTATGTATTTTTGGTACAGTGGTTTTGTATTTTGCCTGTGTACACAGAATATGTATTTTTGGTACAGTGGTTTTGTATTTTGCCTGTGCACACAGAATATGTATGTATTTTTGATACAGTGATTTCGTACTTTGCCTGTGCACACAGAATATGTATGTATTTTTTGATACAGTGGTTTCGTACTCACAGAATATGTATGTATTTTTGATACAGTGATTTTGTACTTTGCCTATGCACACAGAATATGTATGTATATTTGTTACAGTGATTTCGTACTTTGCCTATGCACACAGAATATGTATGTATGTTTGGTACAGTGATTTCGTACTTTGCCTGTGCACACAGAATATGCATGTATGTTTGGTACAGTGATTTCGTACTTTGCCTATGCACACAGAATATGCATGTATGTTTGGTACAGTGATTTCGTACTTTGCCTATGCACACAGAATATGCATGTATATTTGGTACAGTGATTTCGTACTTTGCCTATGCACACAGAATATGTATGTATGTTTGTTACAGTGATTTCGTACTTTGCCTATGCACACAGAATATGTATGTATGTTTGTTACAGTGATTTCGTACTTTGCCTGTGCACACACAGAATATATGTATGTATGTTTGGTACAGTGATTTCGTACTTTGCCTGTGCACACAGAATATGTATGTATGTTTGGTACAGTGATTTCGTACTTTGCCTATGCACACAGAATATGTATGTATATTTGGTACAGTGATTTCGTACTTTGCCTGTGCACACAGAATATGTGTATATATTTGGTACAGCTTGTCTGGGATGTCATTGCCTTTTTTCACACAAGTGCTAGTGTCCAACGATCACTCGCCAGAATCATGTTTTACTTGTGGTGTCATTCATATTTTGTTTCTCTGGATATTAGGAAGAATTGTTTTGAGCACAACCATGGCTTTTTGGACATCCGCATCACACTGCAAAGGAGCATTAAAACCCAGAAGGAAAATGCATAACAATTATGGGTTGTGTGAAAATAGGATCTCTTCATTGCCACAGAGTCTGGGGAACTTGAGAAACGAAGGGATGTGTTTGAACATCTGAAACAAAAGCATTATGTAATATATTTCCTACAAGATACACATTTTACATAGACATAATGTCAAATACGAGCTGAATGAGGTATGAGTGTGTATTTTTCTTCCAACAATAGTTGGTCAGAAGGAGTCTGTATTTTATCTAATAACAACTTTGAGTTCAAAGTAGAGAGAGTAAATAAGGTATAAAGGATACGAAAGGAAATCAGTTTATCTTAGTTCTACCACAATGGGGAGACAGTAACATTAGTTAATAGTTATGGTCCCGAACTGAGACTACCCAGCGTTCTTTCAAGATATACATAAAAGAATTGAGGAAATTGGTAATCCAAATATCATTATTGCTGGTGAATGGAATCTGGTACTACATCCAGCTTTAGATTACAATTACGGAAAAAAAAAATCAGTTATGTGAAAGCACAGGAAGAAGTAATTGAAATGGCCAAGTTGGCGCTAATAGATGTATGGAGAGAATTTAATCCAGAAGTTCTTAGATATACTTGGCGAAGGCCCAGAACATCCAGCAAAGCCTTGTTTCAGAAACACTAATCATTAGTGTAAGCAATTCTGTTTGGATACTGAAGTGACCATCCACTCATTAGAGTTGCAAAATGTACCTTTACAACAGCAGAAAAAAAATCAAAAGTCCTTGGAAATTTCATTCAGCATTATCAAAAGATGATACTTATGTTCAGTGCGGCAGTAACACAATAGAAGTTGAAAGACAGAATGCAGCTCTACCATGTGAAAGACAAAGCCTAAAAGAAATACCTTTGATCAGATTCTTATCTTATAAAAACTTGTGTACTTATGGTTGTTACTCCCAAACCCTCTTGGTAATGATATAAAACAATTGTAAAGCAAGTGATTTATCTGCCTGGGACAAAATGTCTGACAAAATCAACAAAAGTATGTGGCTCATAGAATTGAAAATGGCAGTATAGATTACCAGACATCAATGCATACATGCAAGCATTAAAATTGTCCTGGATTAGAAAACAGAAAAAAAAAATCTTAAATGTCGGCGAACCGCCCAGAGAAACGTGGACAAATGAGTCACAAGACAAACCACAATGCGTTTCGACCTCTGAGGTCTTCTTCAGGTGCAACAAAAATGAAACAAATAACGAAAATGCACTTAGATTTGATCGCTTCTGTGTTCAGCGCAAGAAAGAAGGCATTCTCCACGTCCACGTTTCTCTGGGCGGTTCGCTGACATTTATTTAAGATTTGTTTAGATTTCCGCCTGCAGTCGTTTCACTTTGCAACAGGAAAAAAAAAAAAAAAATGAAGTTTAAAAAAATGATGACTATTTTAGTAACACTGTCCTGAAGTTAATAGTATAAAGTGCTTTAGGTCAAAGAAATTCTCACTTAGCAAATGTAACCAGTTTTGGTAAAACGTATTCAAGTCATATGACAATCTGTACAATAATATGGATTTAGAAAGTCATGGACAGGTTGTGGCAGAACCTATACTTCATAATGATAAATTCTAAATTATCAGAACCTATTTGTTTCAAAACATGAGAAGTGAAAAATATTCTATGTGGGAGACATGATGAATGAAAATGGTAGTTCTTTGAGTGATGAAGCTTTTGCTACAAGAAATTGAATACATGTGAACTATCTCCATCATTCAGGATGTTTCCATTCAGTAAAAGCCTATGCTAGGCAAAGAAACAAAAGAACTGAAAACGATCTGAAGAACGAAAACAGCAAGGTGCGACAATTTTAACAAGTGTTGGTACAGGTTTCAAGATTTATTGTTTTAGATAAACAAGATGTACTTGAACATTGAATCCTTATCGAAATGGAAGATCAAGTTGCATACCCCAGTCGGTTAGGAAACTGTATGGCAAAACCTCAGAAAAATAAAAGAAATAAAGTTTGGATGGTTTCAGCTGAAAATTCGTCACAGAATTCTTGTATTAAATATAAATTGAAAAGAATGGATGTGAAAAACGATAGACCCCATTTTTGTCACATAGAGATCTATACATCACTATTTATAGTATTGCTCTATTTCTCAATATTTTGGAAGGAGTTGGAATACTTACAAAGGAGACTGTGAAAATGTGTCAGACTATCCTTTGACGTTTGAGCTAGTTTTATTTGGAACAGACGACAAGCAAGCAAAACCAGATCTCATTATTATGGGTGAAACGTTTTGTTTACACATGCAATATCAATGGTATTAAACCCAGATTGTCAGTACTTAAATGTGACCTGAAATACTGATACAATATAGAACAGCGTATGCATGTGGTGCAAATGCGATATGATTTTTAAAAAAAAAAAAAAAAAGGCTACCCTATGGTGCATGATCCACAGAACAGACAATATAAAGCATTTCATCAAATGAAACGTAGTAACCAATGTATCCTGCACATAATGCTTTTTAACACGACATTTTGTTTACATGGACTACTCAAACTGCACACAGTCTTCTTCTTCAGCATCCAATGCTGGAGTATTGAGTTCAGATAAGATGAAATGATGATCAGTTAAGCCATGGAAAAGGTTCATGTACAATTATTGGTGAATTGTACTTTTTTCTCTTTTTGTGTACTTCCCAATCCCACCCCTCTCCCTACATTCCCTCCTCCCCATTTTTGTTGGTATGTTTGTTCCTGGTTGTTTTTTCTTAACCCCTGGTTTTTGTATTTGATTCCTAAAAGTTAAATACCTGGGTCTCATATGCCATTTCTAAATACAACACTCAATAATGATTGGAACTCATACTGTTGTTCAGTTTGTCACATATTGTATATATGAAAATCTATTTGATTTTTTTTATTTCTTGCACTGAACGATATATATGTACATTTACTGAGTGGGTTATGGTGTTGTTGATGTATGTTTGAAGTGGAAAAAGTACCTTCGTTACGAGGGGAGAAAAAAAAAAAACGGATTGCTTGTCATTGATTTTGATAGTATAAAATGTAATGCGATAAATACATCTTCAGTGTGTACTTAAGCATTCAGATCTCAGTTTTATATGTTGCAACCAAGAGTTAGGTCATATGCCTTACTTTGGATATGGTTCCGTCTTCTCACTATGTTTCGTTTCAATCAGGTCAGTAGTTTTTTGCGTCGTCATGCTGTATAGATCGTTACCCCCCCCTATAATCAGGGTTCCAAGTCCTCTCTGTTAATAACTTTGCGCTCTGTGCAGTTAGAGCAACGTACACCAGCATACAACGTCTGCCCAGCTTTGTGTGGATAAGACAGGGGGCCAGGGAGAATGGTTTTTTCTTTCTCGGGCACCCAAACTCGGTGCACCCACTTTCACAGCAGTTGATAGTTCTTTGCTGGTCTGGAAATTCATCAGGACAAATCCATCATTCAGCTGTGGGAAGAAGCAAGATTTCTTGGAGTTACCTTTGATCAAAAACTGAACTTTAAAAAAGTCACATCCAATACTTAAAAAAAAAAAAGATTTGTCAGAAACCAGTGAACATTCTGAGAGTTGTGGTACATACGGATTTGGGTGCTGATAACTTTTCTCCACATTTACAGGGCTCTGATTTGCTCCAAACCTGACTACAAATGTGTGGTGTATGGCTCTGCCAGACCTTCCTACTTGAACACTCTAGATCCCATCCACCTTCAAGGACTTTGAACTATCTGGGTGCGTTTGGCACTGCTCCTGTTTACAGTGTGTAAACCGAGGCGGGAGAATCATCCCACTGTGAAACTGGCAGAAACTTTCACTGAACAGCTGTTTGAATCTCTTCTCTGAACCCCCAAGCCCTGATGACTGCTTTCCACCCAAAGTTGCAGAAGAAATTTGAAGACGCCCCAGTTCCATTCCCCCTTGATGGAAGCCTTTGGTGTGGGAACATTTATGCAGAGCTTTTGTGGCATGGACCCTTGTGTGGGTATACACAGAAACGTCATGACGGGCAATTTGGAAGTCAAGTTCCGAGGGCTGGGGACCATTGGAGATCGACCGGCTGCCAAAAAGGAGGAATATGGTCCATTTTGCCGTTGATATTCATAGTATTTCACACCTTTCTATCTGGAATTTGTCTTTTAGGGGAGGCTCTTTTCATCCTGTGACTGGAGTATTATTCCTGAAAATGGGTTGCTTTGGAAACTTCTTTCCTCATTTTCTTCACAGTAAACCATCTTCAGCAGAAGCTGACAAATTCTTCAATGATGTGAATGCATGTAAAATGGGTTAATTTTTAGACTCATTTGCTGCTGCATATTATGTTCTTCAGACCAGAACATACACATGTTAGTTTACCAGAGCTTTCTTTTTTTTTTTTTTTAAACTCGGCATGATTTGCAATACTAAAATCGTCCCCATCATGCTTGATCTTGTGGAAAAGTTTGTATAAGCTGTCATCATGGGCATGATAATCTGATAAAGCATGCCAATTTAAAATAGGTATGGTTTAATCTTTCACTGATTATTATTATATTGGGTATTTACTGGGTATTTGTGCAGCAGCAGCAGCCCAGACAGACAAGGCGATGTCTTCAGCTCACCGGTGAAACAAGTAAGTGCAGGAAAAGGGAGAGATGCAGCTTAGTGTGCATGCCTGTGCCATGAACTTGTTACAATGTCGCTATCAGTTCACAACTAGGTCGGCGCCAACACAAACCTGGCTGCAGACAGGCATGTTTGGTTATGCACTACAATGTCAAAGTGTGCTTGGTGTCCAAGTCTAGCACTTGAAGCCTCTTAACAGCATACAACTCATGTGCATCATCAGTACAATATGAAACCAAGGCATCTTTCCCTTTGTTTCCTTTATTTTCTTAATTCTTGCACACATTGTTCACAATTTTTCTTTTAATGTACGCTGTATTCATTTTTAAAAAAATACTAGATTGTAATTGTACAGCAATGAACAACCACCTGCATACAGAAGGAAACGGATCAGTTACATTTTTTTTTTTGCTCCTTAAAATCAGCTGTAGCTTATCTTGCCCTTCATCCCAACTATGAATTCAATTTTTTTTTAAATATAGATTTCCCATGAATTGATTTGTTACAGTACTAATTTCCAGTTACACTCCATGCATGTCTAATGTCCATAATAACTGGCATCTTGAATTCAGCACTACATGAATTCCTGCTTGATTTCAATGTACTAGTCTGCATCATGATTAGCTGGGAATGAGCAAGGACATTGCCTGTTACTGCAAGCCAGTGTGGAGCTCTGGATTGATGCACAACACAAAGGCCTGAGAAACAAGTGTAGACACTCATATGTACAACTCCAGGCTGAATAAGCATCATTCTGACTGGAACGACCTCCAGCTGAACTATACACACTAACTGGAGGCTGAGAATGTGTGCACTGCAAGAATTTAGTTTTCAGAAACATACATGGGATCCACTGCTGCCAACATCTTGTGATGCTGGTAAATGAATATTTTCCACAAGTGACAACATCAATCAAACCAAACGAGATGACATTTCTATTAGAATTGCATAGTAAAATCTGTAGCAAGCACTTCCATCCATTTCTTGTTTGTGTTGTTCAAAGTCATCCCAGAATATTTACACCACCTCTGCCACATGTACCCCAAGTTATGTACAACATAAATAGGTCAGTCGACATCTCTGAAGCTGAACTGGGCAACAGCTACTGGGCCTTTGATCACAGCTTGATTTCGACATCTTGACCTTGCTCACCTTTATCCTTCACCATTCCTATGCCGATTACCGATTCCTGTTGCAATGTCTAAGAGTGGACACATCCCGACTTTGACGCACAAGGTTTTGGGTCTTTTCCCCAATTTCAGGCTACTGTTACATCATTGCACTAACTCAGGGGGGGGGGGGGGGGGGGGGGGGGGGTCTCGGGTGTCGAGAGAAGTCCATGTATCTTTTGTTGCTGAAAACCCTGTTCCTACTCCTAACGCCTTCTCTTTTTTTCGTAAATCATGAGGATCCATGCATTGTTGGTTGCATCGCGTGTCCATCCCTTGCATGCCACACTGAAGGAACATTTCCTAACCACACTGCTGACTGCTTTTCTTCTCATTCCTTTTCATGAAACAGAGTATTCACGGGATTTCAAGGAACTTGCCATCCATTCAGACATCATGTTCAATAATGCACTCACCCTACTAATTCTCACACTTTACCATTTCTCACTTCTCAGTCCTCTGGTCACACTGCAAACCTTTTTCTTCGCGATGATGTGCACATGTAAACACCTTGCCATCATAACTGGTGACACAGGGAGGCACCTATAGGACGAGGTAGAGGTTGGTTTGTCACTGATGTGTGGGCTGGTGCCAGGTGATCCCTCAGGTGGGTCGACCATGCATCATTAACCTGGACAGGGATCCGCTGCTCGCCATCTGGCTGGACTCTTCTTCCAACCTGAAAAAGGCAACCACCACGTACTGGTCACAGCAAACACCGTGTACTGGTCACAGCAAAAACACCGTGTACTGGTCAAGCAACTACCCAAAACTGATCACACCAAGTACCATAATTTACGTCGGTAAGTACAATACAATAAATACATTGCCTTGTGGCAGTGAGTGAGCACCACTGACCTGTCGCAGTCAGCACCATGACCTGTCGCAGCGAGTGAGCACCACTGACCTGTCGCAGTGAGCACCACTGACCTGTCGCAGCAGCACGTGAGCACCACTGACCTGTCGCAGCGAGCACCACTGACCTGTCACAGTGAGCACCACTGACCTGTCGCAGTGAGTGAGCACAACTGACCTGTCGCAGTGAGTGAGCACCACTGACCTGTCACAGTGAGCACCACTGACCTGTCGCAGCGAGGTGAGCACCACTGACCTGTCGCAGCGAGTGAGCACCACTGACCTGTCGCAGCGAGTGAGCACCACTGACCTGTCGCAGCGAGTGAGCACCCACTGACCTGTCGCAGCGAGTGAGCACCACTGACCTGTCGCAGCGAGAGTGAGCACCACTGACCTGTCGCAGCGAGTGAGCACCACTGACCTGTCGCAGCGAGTGAGCACCACTGACCTGTCACAGTGAGCACCACTGACCTGTCGCAGTGAGTGAGCACCACTGACCTGTCGCAGTGAGCACCACTGACCTGTCACAGTGAGTGAGCACCACTGACCTGTCACAGTGAGTGAGCACCACTGACCTGTCGCAGTGAGTGAGCACACACTGACCTGTCGCAGTCAGCACCACTGACCTGTCGCAGCGAGTGAGCACCACTGACCTGTCGCAGCGAGTGAGCACCACTGACCTGTCGCAGCGAGTGAGCACCACTGACCTGTCGCAGTGAGTGAGCACCACTGACCTGTCGCAGTGAGCGAGCACCACTGACCTGTTGCAGTGAGCACCACTGACCTGTCGCAGTGAGCACCACTGACTTGTCGCAGTGAGTGAGCACCACTGACCTGTCACAGTGAGCACCACTGACTTGTCGCAGTGAGTGAGCACCACTGACCTGTCCCAGTGAGCACCACTGACCTGTCACAGTGAGTGAGTACCACTGACCTGTCACAGTGAGTGAGCACCACTGACCTGTCCCAGTGAGCACCACTGACCTGTCGCAGTGAGTGAGCACCACTGACTTGTCGCAGTGAGCACCACTGACCTGTCGCAGTGAGCACCACTGACCTGTGGCAGTGAGCACCACTGACTTGTTTGCACCCACCACTATCCAAGCATTCCACAAGGTGAAAGACAGTATCAAGTCATCCCAAGGCAACTGATCAGAGGAGACACTGTGCTGCTGCCAAGAGATGCTTGGTTTCAGTGGGGCCTGCACTGATCCATCTGGGATGGACCTCACTACTGATTCCTCACATTGACAACTGGCCTCATGACAGAGCCAGCGTCCCCTTGCAGACTGATCATAGCTAGTGAGGGCTGTTTTTGAACCACGTTTGACGAGGCAAAGTCTCTTGTGACAGGCCGTTTTAACTCAATAGTTCCAGCCATAATACACCCCCAGCCAAACAGTGACCCTTCCTGGTAAATCCCCTGAGGACAAGTGTGTGCCATCTATGACAGACTGGCAATCCCCTTGTCTTAACTTGCTGACTCAGCATTAGTTCAGAATAAGACCACATGTACTGACAAATGTTCAGTGCAGGAACATTTCTAACAGTACAAATGTTCTGTTCAGTGGGGGAACATTTCTATCGGTACAAATGTTCAGTGGAGGAACATTTCTATCAGTACAAATGTTCAGTGGAACATTTCTAACAGTACAAATGTTCAGTGGGGGAACATTTCTAACAGTACAAATGTTCAGTGGAGGAACATTTCTAACAGTACAAATGTTCAGTGGGGGAACATTTCTAACCACAATACCTCGGCTATTCATCGTTTCCCGACAAACTGCAGCGTTCTGCCTGCTGAGGAACGCCACAAACACATGAGCCATCAGAATTCTCAGCTTCCCTACACTTCCCTCAAAACCTAATGCCTACCCACACTTCACCTGCGGTGAGTTTGGTCCGAGTGCTAGCTCCAAGACAAAAGTCCAGACGAAAGTCCCAGACACATGCCTACACAGTACACTGCTGCATCAGGAACTTGTCTCTGGCTACATTTTTTGGAGTTGCTCACTGCGACTGAACATAAACTTGCAAAGTGACCTTCTTGACTTGTAATGCTCAAAGAGAAATCCGTCGTGAGATGAAGTTCGCTGACCTGAGAATAATAATTTTGGTGTATACACCGCACTGAACCATAGGGGATACAGAAGCACCCTATTCATTATTTTCTGCAGCAGAACATTTCAACTTTAGTCTGTTGATGCAGAAAAGTAAGTCAAACATCATGTAGTTTTACTCAATCAAAATTCCATGGACTTGTCAAAAATCCAACATTTGATAAAAAATATATAAAACATACCACAGACACTATGCACACCATGGTAATTTAACTAAGTAAAGTCTGAATTCAAACTACAAAACCACAGTTTTTCAAGCCATTATTCCGACATTGCATCTCTGTTGCTACTTTCTGTACATTTTTCTGCTGCTTTATTTTGATGAAGAAGAAAGTAATCCAGTCACTGGATAATACCCAATTTCAAGGACTTTTGAAGTTGATGTCTGTGCTCATGATGAAGACACATCGAATCCTTTTTCTCCAGTGAGCCTAAATAGCTTTACATACATACAAATTACAAGGAAAAAGAAAAACAAAGATAGCGTCATCGAAAACGGACACTCCACCCAAATACATACGCTCTAATGCGAACAATCCCTCACACACACACACACACACACACACCCTATCCACAGACACATTTTTACTACCACTCCCATTTACATCATAGGTGCAATGCGGTTATGAAATAACAGGTTAAAAGAGTTAGCACAATATAAACAATCTTCAGAGGAGTGACAGGTTAGAAGAGTTAGCACAGTATAAACAATCTTCAGAGGAGATTTAACCCATTCAGGACACTGCAACATCATAGGTGCAAGGTGGTTATGAATTGACAGGTTAAAACAGTTAGCACAGTATAAACAAATGGTCTCCATAGATTTAACCCATTCAGGACACTGGCAACATCATAGGTGCAAGGTGGTTATGAATTGACAGGTTAAAACAGTTAGCACAGTGTAAACAAATGGTCTCCATAGATTTAACCCATTCAGGACACTGGCAACATCATAGGTGCAAGGTGGTTATGAATTGACAGGTTAAAACAGTTAGCACAGTACAAACAAATGGTCTCCATAGATTTAACCCATTCAGGACACTGGCAACATCATAGGTGCAAGGTGGTTATGAACCGACAGGTTTAAACAATTAGCACAGTACAAACAAATGGTCTTCAGTGGAGATTTAACTCATTCAGGACACTGCTGTTTCACACCAACAGCTCTCCTGGTGCCTGCCTAGTAAAATGGATAATAAAAGAGGGGCACTACTAGCACTTTCTTTGTCAACAGACTGCCTAAAACTTGGCATGATGATAACAGACAGATTACGCTTTAGTGTAATTAAATCTGTACACAACGGCCATAATAAGCAGACACAATTCTAAGATGGAATTACAACCGACACTGTGTGATGGTCTACTACATATACACACAAGAGAACCGAAGCTACAAAACGAAAGACATCTTTCATCACACGAGCAGGCAAACTTGTGACGCAGCCCTCTCCTTTGGTATAAGGCCTACAGACCTTTAGAAATTTTCAATATTAAAATTTGAACAGATTGATGAACACTAATCAAACGAAGGCTGGAAGACTGTGAATGAAATGCAACTTGTGATATTCGATATGGATTGAAAGAAACATGGACATGTTTTGGACTTGGAGCTTGTGGTCAGGGTTCCTACAGACTCCCAAGAACAAAATTCAAAAGTTTTCAAGGTGATTCTTTTTTAATTCAAGGCTACGACATGTGTAATGGGATACACCCCTTAGCTGTTTCCCAACCTTTGTCGACTTGATCAGCTGTTACTTCATATAGCAGAAAGCAGGAGTACTATTTGTACTAACTGGAAAGTCATTTTACACAAAAGAACTAAAAGTCTGGAAAGTCACTGCTTACACTCACACCAAATTGCTCACTAACAAGGTCTGGAAAGTCACTGCACACTACATGTCCCAGCAAAATGCTCAATCATGAAGTCTGCGAACTCAATGTACACTACAGAAAGAAATCACAAAAATAGTCTTTGAACTGCTGTTGAAAAAAAAAAAAAGCAAGCAAGAAAGAAGGAAATAAAAATGTCACAGGATATCTTTCAGATTGTCCTGAAATTTTCTTTTTTTTGAAAAAGCTAAGAATTCTGTTCACAAGAGTGGAAGCTTTGATGCAAGCTGAAAGTGTGCAGTGTCCAAAGAATTTCAGATTTCAGCACATTTGTCTTTGAGCAAAACGAATCCATTGTGGATGAAGAGCTAGTACTAGACTCGCGCACGGACACATCAGGACCAGGATTTAATGGCAACACAACATTCCCGTTCGATGCTGATGCTGCTGTATTGTTTGTAAGAAAGTGCTCAACGCCAACAGAGCCGTGTGCTTTTTTTCCTTTGCTATGGCTAACCAGGGTACTCTCACCCACTGCTTGCACATCGAAACTTTTTTTTTTTTTTTGCAGACTGTGCAGTAGCAGGCGTATTTGTTTGCTTGGTCTTCTCTTACCCAGACAGAATAGTCAGGTTTATCCAACCACTGACGGTTGAAAGCACATTTTCCCTCCAGCATTTTCAAGCTTTGTTCACATCCAACTATCACAGAGAGCTGAACAAGCTGGAGGCACAAGACCACTGGGCATGTGTAGAATTTAAAAAATTGTGAAAGTTACAAATTATCTCCCTTGGTTAAATAGACAATGTGGAATCACGACAATGTAAAAATTTGTTTTTGAGTAATTTTTCATCAACCTGAACACACAAAAAAAAAAAAATTAAACTGCCTTTTTTTTTTTTTTTTTTTTTTGCCAAATTAAAAATTTTTGGAGCTGAAGGCTTGATTTTCAAAGGTTTTCATGGTGGTTTGGTCAACAGAACCACATCTAATCAATTTTTATGGGTTTCCAAGGCTTTGAAATGGCTCTCAGAATTCAAAACGAAATTGGAAATGAAATGAAATGATTGTTTATTGTCTCAGAATTCAAGTTGTTTCACAGAGCCTATGAACCCTGTTGCTGTTACAAGTATACTGGAAGTTAACACTCTCCTGTCACAAGTTATTTTGGAATTTGTCTGCATGGAGTGACAAGAAGAAAACTGTAGTAATCTTTGATGGTATAAAATGCAGTTTAGATATTTGTACCAAAGTGCCTGAGGAGTTATAACAAAGGGTTGGTAAACTTTTGCCAACATCCACAGTGTCAAAACCAGTGACAGGCAGACTCCTTTCTCTCAACAAGCATTTTGTTGAAGCACATTTTAATTGCAGTTTCCGTGTATTGTAGCTTAGGTAGCTATGCATGTTTATTTGCGCAAAATAAAAATCAACTCTCTCCTCATTACCTTTGGAGGCTTCCTTAACCTGAAGAAGAGCAGTATATCAACATTCCTTCAAGTGGAAGCACATTACCAGGCAAAGCACAAAGACCACAATGCCAGCCTCAGGGAAGGATTCTCACACACTCACACACACAAAACCACATGGACATCACAGGTTCACACATGCCTTGATAAACAGTAACCGAAAGAGAAAGATTTTGTTATCTTGTTCAGCAAGGCTCACCTTCTCATGATGTTCATATTCTCCATGAAAAGGCTGAGGAGATTTTCACTTTCCTCTCTCAGTGACTGCAGGCTGCAACACAATGGCACACTGTGTCAAACAACCGGCCACGAGTGAAGACTACAACATTGGTTCTTCACATCTTCTACCTGCCTACACACATCACATCACCCATTTAGTTCACATTTCTGACGACTCTATCATGCAACACTGTCAAGAGAAACGGTATGTGTACCATGGATGAATTAGTGTTGTGAAAACAAAGTCTGAAGAGGTGTTCACTGAGAAAAAGAGACAATGCTGGGAAAGCCCTGGGGGCTAGACAAACTTACAACTTTGATCTTTGCTATGTCAGTGAACAGTAAATCAAAGAGACCATGATACATGCAGATATAAATCAAAGAGACCATGATACATGCAGATATAAATCAAAGAGACATGCAGATGTAAGAGATGGTGTGTACAGGAGTGCCGCTGTGATGCAAGTCCCATGAAGTGTGAGCAGAGTTCACTTCCCTTCAACCGTGCGATACTAAATCCTATCATTTTGCAAGCATGTCATACAGCTTCCCTTGGCCTGTACTGCTGCTTACTAAATCCTATCATTCTGCACGCATGTCATACAGCTACCCTTAGCCTGCACTGCTGCTTACTAAATCCTATCATTCTGCACGCATGTCATACAGCTACCCTTGGCCTGCACTGCTGCTTACTAAATCCTATCATTCTGCACGCATGTCATACAGCTTCCCTTGGCCTGCACTGCTGCTTACTAAATCCTATCATTCTGCACGCATGTCATACAGCTTCCCTTGGCCTGTACTGCTGCTTACTAAATCCTATCATTCTGCACGCATGTCATACAGCTTCCCTTGGCCTGCACTGCTGCTTACTAAATCCTATCATTTTGCACGCATGTCATACAGCTTCCCTTGGCCTGCACTGCTGCTTACTAAATCCTATCATTCTGCATGCATGTCATACAGCTTCCCTTGGCCTGCACTGCTGCTTACTAAATCCTATCATTCTGCATGCATGTCATACAGCTTCCCTTGGCCTGTACTGCTGCTTACTAAATCCTATCATTCTGCACGCATGTCATACAGCTTCCCTTGGCCTGCACTGCTGCTTACTAAATCCTATCATTCTGCACGCATGTCATACAGCTTCCCTGGCCTGCACTGCTGCTTACTAAATCCTATCATTCTGCACGCAGTCATACAGCTTCCCTTGGCCTGCACTGCTGCTTACTAAATCCTATCATTCTGCACGCATGTCATACAGCTTCCCTTGGCCTGCACTGCTGCTTACTAAATCCTATCATTCTGCATGCATGTCATACAGCTTCCCTTGGCCTGTACTGCTGCTTACTAAATCCTATCATTCTGCATGCATGTCATACAGCTTCCCTTGGCCTGCACTGCTGCTTACTAATCCTATCATTTGCACGCATGTCATACAGCTTCCCTTGGCCTGCACTGCTGCTTACTAAATCCTATCATTCTGCATGCATGTCATACAGCTTCCCTTGGCCTGCACTGCTGCTTACTAAATCCTATCATTCTGCATGCATGTCATACAGCTTCCCTTGGCCTGCACTGCTGCTTACTAAATCCTATCATTCTGCATGCATGTCATACAGCTTCCCTTGGCCTGCACTGCTGCTTACTAAATCCTATCATTCTGCACGCATGTCATACAGCTTCCCTTTGGCCTGCACTGCTGCTTACTAAATCCTATCATTCTGCACGCATGTCATACAGCTTCCCTTGGCCTGCACTGCTGCTTACTAAATCCTATCATTCTGCACGCATGTCATACAGCTTCCCTTGGCCTGCACTGCTGCTTACTAAATCCTATCATTCTGCACGCATGTCATACAGCTTCCCTTGGCCTGCACTGCTGCTTACTAAATCCTATCATTCTGCACGCATGTCATACAGCTTCCCTTGGCCTGTACTGCTGCTTACTAAATCCTATCATTCTGCACGCATGTCATACAGCTACCCTTGGCCTGTACTGCTGCTTACTAAATCCTATCATTCTGCACGCATGTCATACAGCTTCCCTTGGCCTGCACTGCTGCTTACTAAATCCTATCATTTTGCACGCATGTCATACAGCTTCCCTTGGCCTGCACTGCTGCTTACTAAATCCTATCATTCTGCACGCATGTCATACAGCTTCCCTTGGCCTGCACTGCTGCTTACTAAATCCTATCATTCTGCACGCATGTCATACAGCTACCCTTGGCCTGCACTGCTGCTTACTAAATCCTATCATTCTGCATGCATGTCATACAGCTTCCCTGGCCTGCACTGCTGCTTACTAAATCCTATCATTTTGCATGCATGTCATACAGCTTCCCTTGGCCTGTACTGCAAGCAGCTGGGTCTTCTGAATTTCTGAATGTGATACTACAACATATCTGACTTGCTTATTTGTAGCAGTGTTAAAAAACAAAAAAAAAAACAAACAAAAGAAAAAAGGCAGTGCCTTCATCCATTAGCCATAAGCGAACAGCTCTGCGGACAAAAACAAAATATGTGGAGTAAAAGAACACCAAAATGTAGAGAAATACAACACCAAAATGTAGAGAGATACAACACAAAATGTAGAGAAAAACACAACACCAAAATGTCGAGAAACAGAACGCCAAACTAGAACAGTGCTTCTGTACACGAGCACATTCACCTGGTCTTCCGACAGGGTTCATACAGCTTTTCTGACAAAAAAAACAAGGAGTTTTTAAGGACTTTTCAAGCACTTAAAAAAAATAAAGACCTTACTTCATGGATAACATTAAGACAAATAATCCTGAAATACCAACACAATCGAATTCTTCATTGTCTAGGACCTTTCTGCATATGCTGCTGCTAAAGGCCTTGTTTTTGTTTTCCATCTGGGTCTGCCTGCAAACATTCTTTGTACTTTTTTTTTCACATCCAAACCATGTTAAATGAACACTTCCCCTGCATGTTGGCTTCTCAATTTCAAGACAGCGGATCATTCTATCATATGCACAGGCTCCATGAACGCTGGCAACTCCAGCGTTTTTGCCTGTAGCAGATTACATATCAGAAAGATCGTCGGTCAACTCCAACTCGCACTTCTTTTACTTTCATACTTAAAAAAAAAAATTCAATTTAAGATTTTTTTAAAAAAGCCTCAGGATTTTTACACGGATTTCATTCAAAATCATTAGCAGTGACAAAATTCAAGCCCTTTTTAAGGACCTATGTGCAAAAGCCTGCTTTTTAAGGATTTTCAAGGCCTCGAAAAGGGGCTGCAAAAGTAAGGACTTTCAAGGACTGATGAACCCTGTCAGAGGAAGCAAGGGTAGTATCCGTTATTTCCACCTGGGGCAGAGTAAGCTAAAAACAATCTGCCCCCTTATCAAAGACATAATCTATGACATAACTGATGACATGCAACATGTTTACAAAAAAAAAAAGCAGCAGTCTCAAGCATTTGTTTTTATTTTCTTTCTGATGGATAAGGAATTTCTATCAAAACACCAAACTGATGTGTCCTCTGGCACTCACTCTTTCCTGATAGATCCAGAAGACTCCATGGTCTCCAGTTCAAACGGTCTGGTCTGCTCGGCCATGTGTACACTAGATCCTGCCATGGCTGTAGCTGCGGGGGGGTGGGTGGTGGTGGTGGAGGTGGAGACCGATGTGCCCAGCCCCTCATCCACGCTGGACTGCTGCCTCTGCTGTCGCTGTGTTCATGCTGCTCCTGCAGGTGTTTGACCTCCTGCTGGCATCTTGTGGCAATCTGAATAGCATACACATCACACACACCTGTACAGCACAGTTCTGGAGGTTTTCTACTTTTACAAACACACACACATGAAGGAAATTGTTTTCACTTGTACTTTCTCTTAAAAAAAAAACTATCAGGGAAAAAAATCAATGATTTGCATACAGGTCATATTTCTTCTCTTTTCAGTCCTCTCGTGTGCAGTTTTTTCCCCACCTGCTGCAGCAAAAAAATTCTCCATTTGTAATCTTCCCAGGTCTGCTATAATGTAACATTATCCAGGCCATGGAACCTGTCTGATCACTTATGTCCATTTGTGTGATGCAACTTCCATTTGGTTTTTCAAAACAGTTACACGTCAAGTCTTGAGGCTAAAAAAAAAAAAAAAAAACTACACAAACTAATCTATCAAATGTACTGCACTCCACCATTTTCCACTTATTCTGTCGACACACAAGTGAGCTGAAAGGATGGAAAATGAAAGCCTTTTACTACCAGACTGTCTCTTTGCTACATCTTTTCCTGTGAATTAAACGTCTTCACTACTAAATCAACCTGTCCTACCAACCTGCCTCGTTTTGTCAGTGGAGGGGCCAGTCAGTGGGATTTCCCTCACCTAATGCTGCTTATTTGAACACAGCTGAGCATTACGCATTTCTTTTAAGGCATCTCTTGCCCTGCCTCCAATACAAAGCAACATTGTATTAAGTGTGACCAACAACGACAGACACCGACTGAAAGAGCAAATTTAACTCGACAGAAGAATTTAATGGCTCTAAATTGGAAGACCATGATGTGCTATTAGGTGTGTGACCATAATAATTAATCATACAACACCTGCAAAGCACAAATGCTGTAAGCATGTTGGTGAAATTTAGATGAGCATAAGGAGACGGAGAAGGGACAGGGGGACAATGAAGAACAATTTCATTAACAGAGTACCAGACTTTGTGTAGCGCCGTAAAACCAGTGTGGTAGTTAAGGGAACTTTCGCGTAAGAAGAAAAGGTTCAAGTCCCTTGGGATGGAGCCTCCAATCAAATCTTGTTGGATGCAGATTAAAAAAAAAAATTGACTGTGTCAACAGCATTTTCCACCGATAGATCCCACTGACTTTTTTTTTTTCCTGTACTGCTAACTGTTGTCAGTCTCAGGACTTGGACAATTTTTGCAGCATTCATTCCCACTGACCTTTCATGACATGCCTGTCAGTGCCTTCAGGAGGGGTTTATATGACCAACGCAAGTTTCAAAACCAAGTGTCAGTGCCTTCAGGAGGGGTTTATATGACCAACCCAAGTTTCAAAACCAAGTGTCAGTGCCTTCAGGAGGGGTTTATATGACCAACCCAAGTTTCAAAACCAAGTGTCAGTGCCTTCAGGAGGGGGTTTATATGACCAACGCAAGTTTCAAAACCAAATGCATTTTGTATAGTGATGTCCATTCAAAACAAAACCATACCAAAATTACTTGTCTTGAATGATCTGGGTAAAAGGCTGTGAAATCTGGCTATCTGATGCCTCAGGTGTGGTAAAGAACCAATGTGTGGTGCTGGACATTCATGATTTAAAGCTTTTAGTTTCTGGTCTTTCAGGGTTCCCCACTGACTGCTTATAAAAACAACATGGCAACCAACAGACATCAGGTCAGAATTCTTTCCAAACACCACATCTCTGAATTCATTTTATGCACGTAAATATTATGATGATTTTTGGCCTTTTTTTCTATAAACAAAACATTCCTGAAAACAGTGTGATTTGGGGGGCAGCTGGTCAATCTGGTGTCCCCATCCAGCTGGGATTCACTCTCACCTGTATGTGCCACAATTCTCACACACCAACCCACCTTGTCCAGACGACAGCTCAACAGATGCTGACAGTTGATGACACTTTCATTGTTCTTCCACCCTTGATGATGCGGGCTAGAGCTTTGACCAGCAGTCTGCAACCACCACCATCCACATCACTGTATGCTTCAATAATGAAACTGTAGCGTTCACTTTACTTCACACTGTTTGAGACGAAAACATTGTTTTTTTTTGTTATGCGGCAACCAATGATGGAATCTCACACAGCAGTGTGTAATCCAGCCTGTGTCAACTGGTAGTGCGCACGGGGGTCTTGGTGACCTCGTTACCGCGCGGGATAAAAAGTGCAAAGTTGCGTTAACTGTGCCTGTTTTGCATCAAGCTTGCTGGCGACACAAGATGTGTAAAATGAAAAATTCTTTTTTCCCGTGCAAGAGCAGTCTCTCAAGTGAGTTTTATGCCCCTTCTTTTGGCTGTTTAAGCGCGGGGTTGGTTACTGTCAGCCCTTTTCTCACCATGCCACCACGAAGAAAAACTTAGCACCTTTGACAAAACCAGGGCGGATTGCGTGGATACAAGATGGCATTGCAAAGGCTGAAGTGGGCGCGACTTGGTGTGCATCATTCAGTTATTGTTAGACTGAATCAGTTTTAGGGCGACCAACAGCGTTGAAGAGAGGCCACGGTCAGGTCGGCCTAGGCAGACTACTCCCAGAGAAGATCGTTTCATCATCGAGAGGCAGGCCCTATTGCAGCGGGATACCACTTCCACCAGCATCCAAAGGCAGCTTCGTATGGCAAATAACACCATCCTCAGCCGTCAAGCCATACGAAACCGTCTTCACCACTTCGGCCTCAGATCACGTCGCCCAGCTGTTCGACCACGACTGCTAGCAGCCCATAGGCTGGCTCGCCGAGCTTTCTGCCATCGTCATGTGAGATGGAACCAACAACAGTGGTCCCAGGTCCTCTTTTCAGATGAGTCGCGGTTTAGTCTTGAACACAATGACGGCCGAACTAGAGTTTGGAGGCGTGTTGGTGAACGTTACATTGATGCAGCTGTTCGCCAGACCAGGGCCTTGGGGGGAGGATCTGTTATGGTATGGGGTGCCTTCAGCCTCCCACCACAAGACACCACTCTACCATATTGATGGAAACCTCACAGGCATCCGCTATCGGGATGAAATCCTGGCGCCTTTCGTTGTTCCGACCATGCAACGGATAGGACCCATGGCAGTCTTCCAAGACGACAATGCTCGGCCACATAGGGCCCGGGTGGCCGAAAACTTCATTGTGCAGGCCGGCATCAACAGGATGATCTTCCCGGCGTATAGTCCCGACCTCAATCCCATCGAGCATATGTGGGATGAGTTGGGGGGACGTGTGAAGGAGAACCATCCACCTCCCAGAGACCGCCAGGATCTCTTCCAAATGCTGCAACTGGAATGGCAGAGAATCCCTCAGAGGGTCATCAGAACACTGGTCAACTCGATGAGGAGTCGCTGCGTGGAATGTCTCGCCAATGGCGGTGGCCACACCCACTATTGAAATGATTTTTTGTGAACTGAACAGATTTTGCGAACTTTGATTTCGACCCATCCTCTGTTTAATTGTCTGTAAATCAACAACCGTTCATTCGATCCCAATGAAATTCAATGTACGTTGGAACAAGATAATGAATTAAATCTGTTCCCAATTTCACCTGTAACTACCTCCTGCAGCTTTTGCCTGCACATCACCACACAGTTCATCTGTAAACTACCTCCTGCAGCTTTTGCCTGCACATCACCACACAGTTCACCTGTTAACTACCTCCTGCAGCTTTTGTCTGCACATCACCACACAGTTCACCTGTTAACTACCTTGCACATCACCACACAGTTCGCCTGTTAACTACCTTGCACATCACACCACACAGTTCACCTGTTAACTACCTCCTGCAGCTTTTGCCTGCACATCACCACACAGTTCACCTGTTAACTACCTTGCACATCACCACACAGTTCGCCTGTTAACTACCTCCTGCAGCTTTTGCCTGCACATCACCACACAGTTCACCTGTTAACTACCTTGCACATCACCACACAGTTCACCTGTTAACTACCTTGCACATCACCACACCGTTCACCTGTTAACTACCTTGCACATCACCACACAGTTCACCTGTTAACTACCTCCTGCAGCTTCTGCCTGCACATCACCACACAGTTCACCTGTTAACTACCTCCTGCAACTTTTGTCTGCACATCATCACACAGTTCACCTGTTAACTACCTTGCACATCACATCACCACACAGTTCACCTGTTAACTACCTTGCACATCACATCACCACACAGTTCACCTGTTAACTACCTTGCACATCACATCATCACATAGTTCACCTGTTAACTAGCGAGCTGCTCATCTGCTACTGTACTGCAACTACCAGTCTGGCCATTTCTATCTCCATACTGGTTATTTGTAAAGGGTTGAGCCTTCAGACCCCAGTGGGATGCTAAATTTCTTCACACTGAACAAAGCCTCAGAAGAGAGAATAAAGCTCTAAGAACATCCATGTTCCTTACACTAGAAAGCACCTGTAAAAATCTAGAGAATCTTCAGAGAAACTTAAAAAAAAAAAAAAAAAAAGGGTAGACATCAAAGGTAATTATTTTCTGATCCTGCCACTGAAAATGACCACAGCTGATGTATGACCGACAGTCTTTCCCCAGCCAGGCCGAGCCTTGCTGACCCTCACCTTTCAAAGCGGTGGATGTTCTCGTCATGGGCCGTCATCTGGTTCTTCACACTCTTATCACGACGGAAGCGACTCTGGATGTTGGTGATGACTGAGAGGTGGTGCTCCACCTTGTTTGTACTGAAAACAACAGTCAACAGTTTCTCCTCCACTACGGCAAACCATCATCACATTTTCTTCTCCTTGTTTGTACATCAAAGAACACTCACAACGTTTTTCTTCTCCACCTTTTTTCTTCCATCACCTTGTTCTTATTTATCAGGTCTTATGATTTACAACCTCCTTTGCATGATCAAAGAATGATTGACTGCATAGGTATGTAAAAAAACCTGAACCTAAAGCTAACCAAACTAAACCCAAAATAGAACATATAGTGTAGAGTGACTGGGATATAGATGCCCCCAGCCTCCCCCACTGTAGTGCCAACCTTTCTTCCACAGCCCTGCTTGTTTATATACCCTTCCCGAGTGCAACATAACAAAACACCAAGCTCTTTCAATCAGAGAGGGTAAAATCCAGAACTGACTTGATTTTGTGATTGCAAACTTATCTACACATTGGCCTGGTTTCTATTCCGTATGCCTACAATGACAATAATCCAATAGTGACTAGAAATTTGTTTGCTTATACGTTGTATATAAATGAAACAAAAATAAAAGCAAAAACAAAACAAAGTCTAAAAAAAGCCTTATTTGACTTTGAACCATTTTGCTTGGAATCTCATTTTCACTGTGCTACTTATGCATCACATTCCAGTTCTGTGCACCAAACCTTCTGAAACCAGCTACTACATCTTAATCTAAATATAAAAAGAAGAAAAACAAAAACAGAAGACAAGCTCCGACGTGTGAGCTGCTGCCTAAATGCAGGCAGACTGCGGGCTGACAGGGCAACACACTGACCATGAGCAGGTCTCGCACTGTTCTGACCACTGGTGGCCTGCGGTCTGGCCTCCTCCAGCTTCTCCTGCAGACCGCGTCGGTACGGTACCGCTGAATTTCATCCACCCTCTCCTCCGCTTTCTTGTGCACCTGCACACACACACACAAGCAGCAGAAACAGGTGACAGGCAGGTACACTTCCAAAATCGAGACAGTATAGTTAGCAGTACAGCTAGCTTCAAATGCTTGTTGTAAAAGATCTCTCACATATCACAAGTTCAACTGCCTCATGAAATGAGAACAACTTTCAATACGTCTTATTGTTTGGGGAAGATGTGACTTCTCACCTGTCTCAAAACAACACTATCAAGATATAGTAAGCCAATCCATTTTGCTCTGAGACTGCATAATACAGCCTGTAGTCTATGCGTCCCATCTCTATGTATTCCACAATCAACCACGCCTGGGATACAGACATCTGCAGTTTTTAATGATGAATTTGACCAGCAGTCTCAGAGAGGCATCCAGTAAGTGGATGGAATTCGACTGCATGGTTCCAGTTTTCCCACCTGACACTTGTCTCTTGGTAGGTGCCAGTCAGCAGCACCGAGTAAATCCTACATTTTACATACCTCTAATGGAAAGTAACTCCTACATTTTACATACCTCTAACGGAAAGTAAATCCTACATTTTACATACCTCTAACGGAAAGCAAATCCTACATTTTACATACCTCTAACAGAAAGCAAATCCTACATTTCACATACCTCTAACGGAAAGTAAATCCTACATTTCAGATACCTCTAACCGAAAGCAAATCCTACATTTTACATACCTCTAACAGAAAGCAAATCCTACATTTCACATACCTCTAACGGAAAGCAAATCCTACATTTTACATACCTCTAACGGAAAGCAAATTCTACATTTTACATACCTCTAACGGAAAGTAAATCCTACATTTCACATACCTCTAACGGAAAGCAAATCCTACATTTCACATACCTCTAACGGAAAGCAAATCCTACATTTCAGATACCTCTAACCGAAAGCAAATCCTACATTTCACATACCTCTAACGAAAGTAAATCCTACATTTCACATATCTCTAACGGAAAGTAAATCCTACATTTCACATACCTCTAACGGAAAGCAAACCTATAACCTCCCAGTCCCCAAATCTGCCCATCTGACACATGTTGAGATTTGAACCCACCATCGTCACCCTGACAACACAGCAGGCAAGTGACACCTCATCCCGACACTTACAAACCCAGAAAGGCACGTCCACAGCCAGGGACAACCTGCCTCACCTTGATTAAGGTCTCGTCCTTGAGAAGTTCCTTGAAATAGGCATCCGGGTCCTGGCCCAGAGAGGACAGCAGCATCTGGATGGAGCTGACACAGGCGTAGAACAGGTTGAAGCGCTTCTTGGACTCTAGAATCTGCTGCTGCATCTGCTGCAGCACTTCGCCTGCCATCCGCAGTCGTCCCTCGATGTACATCCTGGGAGACCAGACAAAGACAGAGCCACTGGAGGTGTGAAAGGTTTTCACCAGAAGCACTTGTTATTCACCTCTGTAGGTCTGTATGGGGAGTACAGAATGATGGCTGGCATCACTGCGTGCACCTTGTAAGCAAGTTGCCTAGATTGCACACACAGACACCCAAAGACCACACAGGACAAAGGACTATCATGCCCACAGACTTCCGCAGGCCAGTCCAACACTGAATGGAATGGATCCACTCTGGCCAAACAAACATCACACAGACAGATCCCACTAGCCGACTGAACACTGCAGACAGATGCACACAGCCAAACAAACATCACACAGATCCCACTAGCCGACTGAACACTGCAGACAGATGCACACAGGCCAAACATAACATAGATCCCATAATCCAACATAATATCCCATAATCCAATCTAACGCTGTTGACAGATCCACACAGACCAAAGTGACAGATCCATACAGACCAAACTGACAGATCCACACAGATCAAACTGACAGATCCACACAGATCAAACTG
The DNA here is from genome assembly GCA_016801955.1 of Conus betulinus. Lineage (NCBI taxonomy): Eukaryota > Metazoa > Mollusca > Gastropoda > Neogastropoda > Conidae > Conus > Conus betulinus. The sequence continues at coordinate 53,861 of JADBJO010011215.1, forward strand.
ACAGATCCACACAGATCAAACTGACATCATGCAGACAGATCCACACAGACATCATGCAGACTGATCCACACTGACATCATACCGACAGATCCACACTGACATCATACAGACAGATCCACACTAATATCATATAGACAGATCCACACTGACATACAGACAGATCCACACTGACTGACATCAGACAGATCCACACTGACATCATACAGACAGATCCACACTGACATCATACAGACAGATCCACTCTGAAATCAGACAGACAGATGCATGCAGGCCAAACATAACTTAAATCCCACAATCCAATGTAACTCTGTACACAGATCCACACTGATATCATACAGAGAGATTCATACTAACATCATACAGAGAGATTCACAATGACACCATACAGTCAGGCAAAACAATCCAGTGTAAAACTGTACACAGACCCACACTGACATCATACAGACAGATCCACACCGAGATCATACACAGTCAGGCCAAACAAGACACAGATCCCACAATCTGGTGTAAAACTGCACACAGACCCACACTGACCAAGACCACAGCCAGGGACCTCTTGCACTGCTCACCTGAGGAACAACTGTCCCTCCACCAGACATTTCTGCTGGCGGGCGATGGTCTCGGCATGATGCTTGATCAGGGTGACCTCGTGCGAGGCAGTTGTGGGCCAGTCGTGAGTCTTTGTCCACGTCAATGATGTTCAGAAACTCTGGGAATGGAGCTGCACACAACGGAGGCCAGATGGTAGGTCAGGAAACGTAGTGGTGCACGTGTGAGTGAGCAAGTATGTGAGTGTGTGTGAGTTAGTAAGTGTGTGTGTGTGTGTGTGTGTGTGTGTGTGTGTGTGTGTGTGTCAGTGTGTGTGTGTCAGTGTGTGTGTGTATGAGTGTATGTGTGAACAAGTGCATGTGTAAGTGAATGTGTGTGTATGAATTTGAGTGAGTAAAGTGTGTGGGCGAGTGTGTGTGTGTGTGTGTGTGTGTGTGTGTGTGTGTGTGTGTGTGTGTGTGTGTGTGTGTGCATGCGTATGAGAGTGAGCGAAAGTGAGAGACAGTGCATGTGCATGTGCATATGTGTGCACACGTTCAGGCGTATGTAGAAGGTAAAATGTCAATGGGCTGGACCAGTGTGTGCCATTCTTCAGACAGCATCATGTTGACCCTCTGCTGTTCAAACAAACTGTCCATCAGCAAAACATATTTATCACAGCACATTATGACAGACACTAAAGTGATCAGACAGACACAAACATCAACAAATCCATGCACGCATGCACTCTGACACAAATCAACACACACACAGAGATACGTAGGAAGGTTTGTGTACTTGCACTTACACATTTAATTCCCCTCCCATCTTCCCCATCCCAAGTGTTCCAATACAGCCTTCACAACTAGCAACACACACACACACACACACACACACACACACACACACACAACACACACACACACACACACAACACACACACACACACAAACACACACGCGCACACAAACACACACACGCACACGAACACACACACGCGCACACACACACACCCCCGGAAACCAAACCAAACAATACTCACGAATTTCGGGCTGAGTGAGGCGGACGGGCTCTGCTGTGGTGGACTCTCGGGGAAACAGGTAGATGATGGATTGTTTGAGGTGGATGGGGAAGTTGGCGACGGGGGTGAGGGCATCCACCACATCCTCCAAGGCACACCCTCCTACCAGCAACAACTGCTGGGAGGCGGACAGGTCCGTGGCTGAGGCGATGGCATCCTGAAGGCCTGACAAACTGCAAGCACACAGATAATGATGATGATGATGATGAAACGAATAATGATAATTGTGGACAATGTTCCCTAAAGCATGCAGCTGGAGATAACTGCAGCATGATTTCAAGAGAGAGAGAGAGAGAGAGAGAGAGAGAGAGAGAGAGAGAGAGAGAGAGAGTGTGTGTGTGTGTGTGTGTGTGTGTGTGTGTGTGCGCATGCATGCATGCATGCATGTGTGTGAGAGTGTGTGTTGCTTGCATGAGTGTGTATGTGCACATCTTTGTGTACATGCATGAGCGTATCTTGGTAAGTTGCTACAAGCGCTTGCGCCTCTGAAAAAAACGACTGAAAAAATTCTTTCTGTACAGAGCAAAGTATCACCTATTTTCTTATGCATACACAGAGCAAATTAAATGAACTTGAAAAAGATGGTAGGTCTATATCCAGAAAAATCAGCTGAAGCACAACAAAACATATCTATTAACGGCTTTTCAGATTTATTTTCCCTTGACAATGCACAGCTCCTTCCATTCATTCATCACCAAACTCTCCCAATTCCTCACATAGCTCCAACCTTCTCCAATCAAAATGGGTGAACTGGGGGGGGATGAAGGGAGGGGGGTGGGCAGAAGATCTGGCACTTCTGCCCTTGACTGGAAGCACTGTAACCCTTTGATGCTTCAGCTGAGGATTGCGAGGTTC
>JADBJO010011215.1:61324-66410 GCA_016801955.1 Conus betulinus
GTGAAGAGTACAGACCTCCAGCCCTACAGTAAGGGGAGTCTGTGCCACTAATAACACTGCAGTGAAGAGTACAGACCTCCAACCCTATAGTAAGGGAGCCTGTGCCACTAATAACATTGCAGTGAAGAGGACAGACCTCCAACCCTATAGTAAGGGAGCCTGTGCCACTAATAACATTGTAGTGAAAGAGTACAGACCTCCAACCCTACAGTAAGATGAGCCTGTGCCACTAATAACATTGTAGTGAAGAGTACAGACCTCCAACCCTACAGTAAGATGAGCCTGTGCCACTAACAACATTGCAGTGAAGAGTACAGACCTCCAACCCTACAGTCAGATGAGCCTGTGCCACTAATAACATTGTAGTGAAGAGTATAGACCTCCAACCCTATAGTAAGATGAGCCTGTGCCACTAATAACATTGCAGTGAAGAGTACAGACCTCCAACCCTATAGAAAGGGAGCCTGTGCCACTAATAACATTGCAGTGAAGAGTACAGACCTCCAACCCTATAGTAAGGGAGCCTGTGCCACTAATAACACTGCAGTGAAGAGTACAGACCTCCAACCCGACGTGCAACAGGAATCCAAAGCAAGTCAGAGAGTAGAGGAATAAATTCACCTGTCAGAGTTTGACAACAGGGCAAACAGTGCAATGTATTACTGACTGCAGTCTTTTTAGAAGCCCCTACCTTTACAACCTTAGAATGAATTTTCATGAGTCTACTCGGAAAAAAATAAAGAGAGAGATGAAATCTTTTTCCTGAGATTAACAAATGCTTTGTTTTTAAAGTTGAGAAATTTCAATATAAATCATCGCTATTATCAATAAAACTAATAATAATGATAAACCAGACTGACTGCTTATATGAGTATCAGCATACTGCAGCATTTACACATACGTTTTCACTTTTTCGTTATCCTAACATAATCTATTCCTCCTATTTATAACCCAAACTTTTCAGAGTATATATATATATATATATATACATATATATATATATATATATGTATCAACACACATACACTACAATATTTGTGACTGCTGTCTTACACAACATATATGCAGCGCCTTACCACAAGAAATACATGCACACAAAATCTCACCAAATATTCCTCTGTGCCGTACAAAGATGTGAAGTTTTCATCCTCGTTGAGATCTCTGGCCGCTCCAAAATCCGTGAGCTTGTAGACAGAACTGGAAAATTCATATGAATCCATTTTCACACTGACAGACCTCTTGGTATGAAGCATACACTTGTCCGCTGCAGTATGAACACAGTGGTCACTATACACATGGGTGGAACTGATAAATGCATGTCAATTACACACACACACACACACACACACATACACACACACACACACATGCACATAGGGTGACAAAAACACAAAGTTCTTTTCTCTGACACTTCTGCACAACACACACACACACACACACGCACGCATGCACAAAAACACACACACTTGCATACCCACACATACACTGTTTTTCTGCTACTATTACAATGGAGCGATCAACATGTCTATGAACAGGCAAGATAAATTCATCTTTTGACTAATATTGATCACGAGTATATTGTGAGGATCAACAAAATATCACCTGTCACCCATGTACGTACCTGCCGTCTTCTGTGAGGTAGCGCATGATATTTCCTGGTTTGATGTCACGATGGACCACCCCGACCTGTCGCAGGTACTGGATACCGGCCGCTGTCAAACATGACAAGAAAACATAGATGAAACGGTAGACAGATATCAAACATCATATCATTCATAAAAGTACTTGTTCATGAATTCCAAACATTTGTCTGTAAAGCCCACATTGCAGACACCAGCATCTTTTTCAAAGAATGTTTTTCCATTTCCTACTGATTTATCTCCACACACCAGTTATTATTTCCATGGACCTATGAATATTTCTCTCCAAAGATAAGATGTTTTATACATCATGTCTTTATACTTTACAGTTCACAAACTCAACAGGAGAAATCATTAACAGTCAAAAAAAAAGAAGGCTCAAATTATATGTCACAAACTAGAAATAGACGCAGGCTCAAAAAATGAAAGAATGAAAGAAGAAGACACAACGACTAACAAAAATTATGGTTATAAACAAAAAGACGCAGACTCAACTATTTATGAATCAATCTAACTGACACAAAAATGAGCTTGCTAATGGGCTTTGCCACTCTAGATACTAACCAACGTGGTAAAGGACGAGTAGGAACTGCTTTTCCGGCAAGCCATACTGGTACTGGGCCTGATCCAACATGTGGTAGAGTGACCCCCCTTCACAGTACTCCATGACAAGCACGACTCGTTTGGTCTGCAACTGATCACCAAGCTCATTCTACTATGACTGAACTCACAATGTCAATCTTGTAATTCCTACCTAATAACTCTCAGTGTCTTTGCTACATTCTTTTTTCTGTCTCATCTTCTTGCCCCTGCAGACCCCCCCCCAACTTCCCCCCCCAGCAGCAGCTCCATCCAGCTCCCAATTCATGCAACGCCAAAGTTACCTGAAAAAATGTATGGCGCGCTGGCCCTCCATCATGTACAGCAAATTCAGAGGCAATGCACACTTAAAGTCAACATTCCATGAAAAGAACTGTTCATCAGGAACCAATCTTTATTGTAAAATAATGCCATTCTAGGCAGTTGTTCCATCTACGCATATAGGATATCACAATATAAAGGAAGAACTGCTTTAAAACTGCAACAAAACTATAACTGTTTCATCTATGCATACACAATATCACAATATAAAGGCAGACCTGCTTTAAAACTACAACAAAACTATAGTTGTTCCATCTAATGCATACATGATATCACAATATAAAGGCAAGACTGCTTTAAAACTACAACAAAACTATAGTTGTTCCATCTATGCATACACGATATCACAATATAAAGGCAAGACTGCTTTAAAACTACAACAAAACTATCAAAGAATGCTGGAGAAGCCCTAATACCATTAATCAATTTCCAATTTATTTTTTTACAAACAAAATTTTTTTTTTTACAATAAATGCATTTAACGTTCCACTTTTGAATGTTATACAGTCGGCGCCGCTTAAGTGGCACTGCTTGGGAGCTGAAAAAAAGTGTCACTTATCCGAAAGTGCCACTTAACCGAAGTGAACCTGACGCGCAACTGATGCACTCAAAATGACTGATAAACAACATCAGGCAACTGTGAACATCTATTTAATTGAAATTGAAGTGATTTACGAGTGTGTTAACACTGATTTCACTGTACATGTGCAGTGTATGGCATTTATAATGGACAATCCACATTTCTCAATTACTGTCCTTTGCCGAAGTAGTCCTTGATGAAAGATTGGCTTTCTCTAGACGCAACCCCTTGTGCGAAACTGGCCTCCTCAAACCGTTCCATTATTCCATACAGGTTATTCAGTCCTTGCTGCTGAACGAAATTTCGTAATGTTCCCATTGCTGCTAAGGCCTCTGTTTTTGTCACAGGAACCACAGCTTCCTCCTCCCCCTCTTCCTCATTGTCCTCTACCAGTTCATCTCCAAGCTTTGGACGTTTGAGAGGGGTTCTTGCAAGAGGTCCTGGTCCGTCAGCGGGGCTATGGGTCACTGGTAGAGTCAATCGCTTCCAGTTGCTCCATGTCGTCGCGTGTCATTGATTCTGCAAAGGCCACGTCATTCAGTGGGTCAAAATCATTTGTTGTAGGCTTTCCATTGTCATCAGGATCTTTAACTTTCTTCCAGAAGCCATGGTGTTTTTGTTTTGCACTGCTGTAAAAGGAAGAGGCCGCAAAAACTGAAGCATAAAGTGCCTGAACACAATTCATTTAAAACAAGTTCCGCTCACAGAAAGCTAACCACGACTCTTTCTCAACCATGACGGCCTGAGCTGAAATCATTTCACCATCACAACCGCTTGGTGTGAATGAAGAGTTGGCAGGCCACTTGACTGACTTTTGGGTCAAACACAAGTAAAGGGATGAGCTGGAAAACAGCGACATTTTTTGTTTCCAGGCCATTCTAAAGCTTGCCGTCACTTGGACGAGTGCCACTTATCCGGTGGCGATCTGTCAGCAGTTCCACTTATCCAGTTGTAATTAGTGTTGAAAAATTCCGTTGTCTGAAAAATGTGCCACTTATCCGAAAGTGCCACTCATCCGGATGCCACTTAAGCGGCGCTGACTGTACTTCGTCCCATGTGTATGCAAACCTAAATATAACTGTGAAGTTTTTTTTTTTTTCAATCTTTCTTTATTTCCCCCTGGAGCACGGTACAAAACAGAAATGACCAAATGTGACCAGTTCTACACAACAATTCAGTGAGAGAAAGGACAGCCTTGTATTCATATGCTGTGAGAGAAATGACCACATTGTTTTCACATGCTGTGAGATAAATGACAACCAGATGACACAGTGGTGATCAAGATGACAAGACTAAGTGACCCTGTATTCACATGCTGTGAGAGAGACGACGACCATTTGACACAGTGGTGATCAAGCTGACAAGACTAAGTGACCCTGTATTCACATGCTGTGAGATAAATGACAACCAGATGACACAGTGGTGATCAAGGTGACAAGACTAAGCGACCTTGCATTCACATGCTGTGAGAGAGAGATGACCACATTGTATTCACATGCTGTGAGAGAAATGGCAACCAGATGACACAGTGGTGATCAGGTGACATGACTAAGTCACCCTGTATTCACATGCTGTGAGAGAGACGACCACATTGTATTCACATGCTGTGAGAGAGACGACGACCAGATGACACAGTGGTGATCAAGGTGACAAGACTAAGTGACCTTGTATTCACATGCTGTGAGAGAGACGACGACCAGATGACACAGTGGTGATCAAGGTGACAAGTCACCCTGTATTCACATGCTCTCACCTCCCTGAAAACCAAACTGATAGGTACCCGACACAATGAAGCGCAACAACTGAAACGCCCAGTGTATCACACAGAGCAACAACTGGCAGCTCTATTATACCTTTCCCGTTCCCCCAGCCCTGTCAACAGTGCTACAAATGATTTACAGTCAATGGCAAAATCATTAAGAAAATCAATTAAAAAAAAATTATA
>JADBJO010011216.1:0-10000 GCA_016801955.1 Conus betulinus
GCGCACGCGCGAGCAGGCGCAAACCTCTTTGCACGCCTTCCCTTATCCTCATGTATTCAAACACACACACACACACACACACACACACACACACACACACACACGCACGCACGCACGCACGCACGCACACACGCACGCACGCGCACATGGACACACACACACACACACACACACACACACACACTCGTCATCAAGATGGCGGAGATAGCCAGCGGCAAAACATTTGGCTGCTGAGGTTTTTTTTTTTTCCGACAAAGCCTCATACAATGATACCTATGACGCGATCCAGGAGTGCACGTCTCAGCTTTAGTACCCCAGGAAGTGCAAGATCTTTGTCTAAAGCTGAAAGACGCTTGGCAAAAGATAACGACTCGGAAAACTTTCAGACGGGCATCCCAGCTACCAAAAACGACTCGAGCCTAGGTTCAACGGGCTACGAAAATGCTGCGAAAGACGAAAGTTCCTGCTCCAGAGGAGACAGAGATGACAAGGACCTCATTGCACTGACACATACGGTCGGTGAACTTAAATCTATTATTTTGAAACTGTCCGGGCAGATTGTTAATCTTGAAAAAACTGTTACCGAACAGAAGCGACTGTGGAAAATCTCGAAAACAGTCAAGCGAGGCCTCGGTCAGCCAGCATTGGTATTCAAACCGAATCCCCAGGTCCCCGCACATACGCTGAAGCGGTATATCGGCTTCGGCTGCAAACGAAGGCAGCAGGTTTACGGGCGATGGTCGTCTTATTGCCAGGGGGAAGAAGGGTATAGTTAAAAAATCAATAGTAGAGAAAAACAGGCTACGAAGTCTTCCAAACGACGTGACGTCAATTCTACAAATGACGTTGACACTTCTATGACATCAAACTCGGCAAAAAAGAGAAAGGAAGAATGAATGAAGATCAGGGCCTACCAACAGTATCCGTATATCAAGTGAAACATCTTCATGAACACCTAGAAAATGACATGTCAACAACGGAAAAACATCCTGACTGCATCGTCTTACATTGTGGAATTAACGATCTAAAGAATGAAGAAGTGGAAGCTGTCAGTAAAAGTTTTGTTGATTTCGTCAAAAAAATCATCCAACGCTACCCCAAGTCATACATTGTTGTGAGCAAAGCCACACCAGTGCGTCAGGCTGAGCTTGATGTTAAACGGCAGCTCTTCAATGCACTGGTCACAAAAGAACTGTTTGGTCAGACTGGTGTTTCTTTTGTCTCTCACAACAACTTCAACTATAACTATGGTAAAGACGGCATCCATCCCACCATGAAAGGCTCCAGCATCCTGGCGGTGAACCTTGGGCGACACGTACGGCAACTCTTCTGGGTGAAGCCAAAGGACACACGGGTCGTGGGCCATCTCCCAAGAGGATCCCAGCGTCGCTATTATGGTCTACATCCCAATTTCTTGGAAGCTCAAGATCCCTGGTTGAACATGTATGAAGTGCTTGGTGGATGGTTCGGATAATCAGTTTCGACTTTTTTTTTTTTTTTTTTTTTTTTTTTTTTTTTTTTTTTACAGTCCCGATACTGGTATATCATTATGATCAAAGCAGAATCTTGTAAATCGTCTGGTGGACTTGTATAGGTTTTGTTGTCTCAAGAACACTCGGCCAGTCGAATCGTTTCTGTACCATTTGAGGACGTGAATATCGCAAAGACGGACTATACGTATTATAGTTTTACTACATTGTGTCTCTTTCTCAAACGTCATTGTTTTCCACTCTTGTTATTTTATTTTTTTTTTTTTTTAATTTTTTTCCCCTCAAACTTCCCTTTTCTTATCGCTGCAGTGCATATAACTTTACTGTTAATTGCTATTTTGCTCATTTATTCATTTTCCAAGTTCAGAACTTGCACAGTATTTTCTGGATAGCATTCAGAAGATATCTAATCAATACATAATGAACATGAGTAACAAATCGAATATGCACAAAGTACAGATCCTGCAATGGAATTGCAGATCAATAGCAACAAACTTGGCATATCTTAAACACACCTTGCCTTGCACCAGTATGAAGTCTTAATACTGCAGTCTCTCAACGTCACACACCCCCAAACTGCCAAATCTGCCGAACTATTATCCTCCAATACACGAAGTAGAGAATATAATGAAAAGGTACAGACAGCAATGTATATTCGTAAAGGCTTAGAATATAGTTTTTGCGTATTACCAATATTGAAGTCAACTTCAGAATTTCACTCATGCTCAGCAACAATAAAATTCAATAAGTCTCTGACACTAAATGTTATGTCAGTGTACCTGCCAAAAGGTCCCAATGAACATAACACTGAGTGGCTCCGTACAATCAGGGACCAACAGAGTGGTAAATGGCTCATTGGCGGTGATTTTAACGCCCCTCTCACCATTTGGGAAAGTGAGTGTTACACAGTAACAAGTAACCGCCTTGTAGAAAATATTGTAGACTGTCCATTTCATCTGTTAAACGACGGCAGCGTCACAAGAATTCCAGACAACTCGAAACACAGAGCAACAGCCATAGACCTTTCCCTTATTTCTCCGGAGTTAGTACCTTCATGTTCCTGGGAAATATATAAAGATACATTAGGCAGTGACCATCTTCCTATTGTTATAACTCTCTCGAGAGCACATACAGTCAAATGATGGTGTGGAAGATATCATACCAAGATATAATTATAAGGGAGCAGACTGGAATAAATTTAGCAATATTATTGCTACACAAGATTTCCCTAATAATGATGATGAAAATGTTGATGAATTATTTTTAACATTCAGAAAAGCTGTTCTGTTAGCAGCTGACTCGTCTATACCTAAACTAAGAACTTTCAGATTTACTAATCACACTGGCAACGTTTGGTGGAATGAGGATTGTGAGAAGGCGGTAAATGATAAAAAAGAAAAATATAAACTCTATGTAAAAGATAGAAACTGAAGAAAATCATGCTGCGATGAAGACTGCAAAAAATCATTGTAACAGAGTAGTTAACTGTGCCAAAAGAGAATACTGGCAATCTTTTTGCACTAAACAAGTTACTGGGCATAGAGATTCAAAAAAGGTCTGGAAAAAAATTACGGACATGAAAAATGGAATTAGATTTCCAAGTTATCCAATAAAGATGGGCGACACAATGACAAGGTTCCGTCAGACATGGAAAAAGCAGAAGCCTTTGTTAGTATGTTTTCAAATATAATAGCAGTGTAGAAGGACTATCATCACACTGTAGAGCACATAGAGAAAAAACACTAAATTAGATTCGTTGTATGCAGATCCAGTTTCACAAAAGGATCATTATATTAACTCACCTATAACACTGACTGAGATTAAAACTGCAATATGCTCATTAAACAACAAAAAATGTTCAGTTGGTCTGGATGTAGTCAGCAATGAAATGTTAAAACACATTCCTGAAAACGGTATCGCTTTTCTACACAAAATTTTTCAAAAATGCTGGGACAATGGTGTCATTCCACAACTATGGAAAGATACTATTGTCATACCTATTCTTAAGGCTGGAAAACCTAAAAGTGACAAAAACAGCTATCGCCCCATAGCACTTACTTCACATTCGGGTAAGCTATTTGAGAAAATTATCCTAAATCGGCTGTTGCATTACTGTGAAAAGAATAAAATTATACCTGTAAATCAAACTGGTTTTAGGAAAGGAAGATCTGGCGTTGAACATTTAGTCAAACTATCTACAGAAATAAAGCGACAATTTGCTCGTCGAAAGAGCGTATTGGCAACCTTTTTTGATGTCAAAAAAAGCATATGATCAGGTTTGGCATAGTCGCCTCATGTACAAACTTAAAACAATTGGACTGTCTGGAAATATCTACAGATATATCAATAATTTTCTAACAAAACAGGTCAATGGTGGCCAGAGTGGGAACAACATACTCTGCCCCTAGGAGTCTAGACATGGGTATCCCCCAAGGCTCAGTGATTGCACCTATACTTTTCAACATCATGATATATGACCTGCCAAAAGCGGTATCAAGCAAAAGTAACTCTCGTCCAATATGCAGATGATATATGTATGTGGATGGACGTAACCTAAAAAAGTCGACTCCCACAAAGAGCCCAAAATTACATAAGAAGATTGTACCAGTTTGACCTTGATAACATTGAAAAATACATGTTTCAAAATGGACTGTCTTTATCCCCTGAAAAAACTAATATGATACTATTTAACTCTGGTACTAATCCAGCAAAATTACCGATCTTAAAACTGCTTGGTGAACCTTTAGAATACAAACAAAACGTTAAGTTCTTGGGATTAATTCTTACATCAAAGCTGACATGGAATATGTATTTTGAGTATATTCTAACAAAGGCAAGACATAGCCTAAATCTTTTAAAGACCATTAGTAGATTACCTTGGGGAATGGACCCTGAAACCTTAGTTCATCTTTCTACAGCACTTGTTAGGGTCCAAACTTTCTTATGGACAAGAAATTTATTTAGTGCTCCAAAATACCTATTACAAAAATTACAAAGTATTGACTGTAAAGCCTATAAACTAGCTCTTGGCCTTCCGAGTCATGCGTCAAACAAAGAAACTTACAGAGCAGCTGGAATCTTACCGCTTGATGATTATCGTGAACTTGCTACTTCAAAATTTGTGTTGAGAGCAAGTACAAGTGACAATTTCATTGGGGAAGAACTGAAACTAAGAACTGAGTGTGATTTTCCTAAAAGGGCAAACAATATATCGTCGCTAATGACAATAGCAACATATACTTCTAATTTAATTGAAAGTTCAGGAATAAGCATCAAAGACATGTCAATAAGACCATCATTCGCGCCTATACCACCATGGGAAACATTAAAACCGTCATATGATATCAGCTATTCTAAACTGAGAAAAGAAGAAGAAAATATAAATGTTATGAATTCAATTGCAAAAACACATATCTATGAAAAATATCAAAATCATCTTCAAGTTTTTACAGACGGCTCTGTTCTTGACAATGATAATGTTGGCGCGGCCTTTGTCATACCGGCACTGAAAATTGAAAAATGTTTCTACATCGGCAAAAAAAAACTGTCAATTTTTACAGCCGAATTGACAGCCATCATGCTTGCTTTAGAATTCTTGGTGAACTTTCCAATGACAGTACTTAGAACTGTGATATTGGTGGATTCTAAATCGGTTTTATATTCACTGAACTCCTTCAGTACCGATACAAGGCCTGACCTTATGTACGAAATTCATTATTTATTACATTGCTTGTCGGCTAAAGGCACAGTCATTGAGTTTTGTTGGGTGCCTTCGCACTGTAACATAAATGGAAACGAAATGGCTGACAGAGCTGCTAAAAGAGGCGCAAAAGGTTTAGAGAAGACTGTAGACATGACACTTCCTTTGTCACTCCATGAAAATTACAGGCTGCTAGAAATAACAGCATGGAAAAAAATTAGCAGACGTTCTGATGAAAAGACTCTAACACAAAATGCAGCTAGCTACAGTTCCGTTGGAAGTTGTATCAAGAAAGTTGTCAAATGCACCGTTATGTTATTCTAGACTTGTAACTTCCCTCTTTTTCCGCCCTAAAAATTAACGCTTTAAAAACAAAATTCTCCAAAAATGTATATTGCTTGTGTGGTGCACAAATCACAGTTAATCACATTTTGTTCCATTGTAAAAGTGTCCGAGATTTTTTGCCCGATTCAGTCACAGCAAAGAATGTTTCGGAAGAAAACATAGAAGATTTATTATATGATACAAAGGTTTTACTACAAATTGCTGAATCCCTAATTCACACCCCCATCAGGTCATTCCTGTAGGGGTTTTTTTTTTTTTTTTTTTTTTTTTTTTTTTTTTTTTTTTCTCCAGTGTAGATTTGTGGTGAGGGACACATCCACCCACCCTTGTTTCTGTATTTTACATTTTGTTTGTTATATGTATCTTTAACATTTTCTCTTTACTGTTAACGCAGTGTTCACAGTTTTCATTACCTCACACGCACACGCACACACACACACACACACACACACGCATCTATGTATCAATCTTTCTATCTGTGTACCTCTCTCTCTCTCTCTCTATCTATATATCTATCTATCTATCTACCAGCCTAACTATCTATCTAATCTGAGAGAGAGAAACGCGCACTCTTCAATTTCATCTCGGAGTTTTCCACTTTTCCAACTAACTGAGAGCCAGGCGATAAGGCTGCCATACTGGAACTCTTCTTTGGGGAGCAGGGTGGGGCTGGGGGGATTGGGAAGAGGAGGAATGAGGATAAGGGGAAAGGAGAGAGAACGGGCGGGGGCAGATTTAATTAGGATGCCGAGAGAGAGAGAGAGAGAGAGAGAGAGAGAGAGAGGGGGGAGAGGGGAGAGAGGGGGGAGAGAGAGAGAGAGAGGTGGCAGCGGGAGGTAGGGGGTCAGAACTGTACTTGTAATTCCAAGAAGATTATGCTAAGAAAACCTTTTCTTCTTACTCAGTGACTATCTGGGGGATTACACCACTGAAATCATTGAATTCTTGCTGCATTCCTCTCTCTGTGTCCCTCTGTCTCTGGCTCTGTCTCTCTCTCTCTGTCTGTCTGTCTGTCTCTGTGTGTGTGTGTGTGTGTGTGTGTGTGTGTGTGTGTGTGTGTGTGTGTGTGTGTGTTGACAGTGGATTACATGAAAGGGAAATCATAGCCAAATAAATGAAAAATATGAGCTTCATGTAAAGCATCCTGATGTGTCCATGAATATCAAGAGATTTGTAAGGAATGTCTCTGGTAAATTCATATGTGGCATTTCGTCTGTTTTCAGACATTTGTGTCTCTGTTATTGTCTACACCAAGTACGTCTGCGTGGAGAACAAAATTCATTTCATATTTTCATGTTTTAACTTATGGTGAGGTTTCTTCCAGAAATGTTGCGTTTATCCATGCTTGCGTCAGCCCAAATGGTAACAATGGTGAATCTGTCATCGTTCGTGTGACTCCCCTTGAAAAACATACGCTGTTGCCATTGATTAAGATAGAGATCCGCAGTTTTACAACGGGTAAGTATTCGTAACGTATATGATCATTGTTTGTAGCAGGACTGTTAATACACACCACATCAAAATGGGTCGGTGGCGGATTAGACGCTACATTTATTCTTCATATAAAATTCATTTATCAGTTCGTTCATTTGTTCACTTATTTGATTTTATTTGTCATTCTCTCTCTCTCACTCTCTGTCTGTATGTCTCTCTCATTCAGCCTCCCATTAGATCTAGCAGAGCTACAGCAAAGAAATATTCTTCTTCTTTTTTTTTTTTTTATCTTTCTTCTTCTTCTTCTCCTCCTCCTCCTCCTCCTTCTTCTCTTCCTCCTCTCCACCCCCCTCCCCCCTCCTGATTTTTCTTCTTCTATTTTGCTTCTGCTTCCTCTCCTCGCTCCCCAAAGATTGTGCGTTTTTCTTGACCTTTTAGTCTTCAACGAAGTTCACAGGGAGGGCAGGGGATAGAACACCTTGAGTCCTGAAATCTTCCGCACGTGGTAGTCGTGTGGGGGGCGTGCAGAGAAAGAGAGAAAGAGGGGGAGGGGGGGGGGGGGGATTACAGTCCTGACAGCATACCGGTGTAACGGAGCGAGAAAGACCGCCCAGGATTTTAACACGCTTTCACGCTGTCTCAGTATTGGCGCCAACTGAAACAGGGGTAGGTCGTCGTACAGCCCACCTGACAGTGGGAAAAAGTGTATAGAACGTAAAAAAAAAATAAAAAAAAAGAGGAATCGGATCAAGGTTGAGAGAGAGAGAGAAGAAGAAGAAGAAGAAGAAGAAGAAGAGAGAGAGAGAGAGAGAGAGAGAGAGAGAGAGAGAGAGAGAGAGATTTTGATATTATAACAACTTTTTGCTCTCATAAATGCATTAGTGTAAACGTAAGACTATAAGAAAGATCCTTTATATCTTTTACACTTGGGCTATACGTCCACAAACTCTGTGTGTGTGTGTGTGTGTGTGTGTGTGTGTGTGTGTGTGTGTGTGTGTGTGTGTGTGTGTGATAGAGAGAGAGAGACAGAGGGAGAGAGAGAGGACAACTTTCCATTGTCTGTTTAGCGCTTCAATCTTCAGATAAGGGGACGAAAATAATAATGAGCACGTACCAACCTTAGATATATATTCACACACACACACACACACACACACACACACACACACACACACACACACACACACTTATAGCGCTAATATTTGGAAGCCATTTACTGACCATTTCTGACGTGGGCAATATGATAACAGTGATTTCCCTTTGAGTCACACTGCTTACGACATACAACTTTGTAATTGATAAGGTGGAAAAGCACATGTTTTCCAAGTATGTTTTCCAAATAGTTCTGATAACACCGATGGAACTGGTGCTGGCCTGCAGTGTGAAGAATTCGTGGGTCACCTGCATTGATCAAAGAAATTACTGCTTTCTTCAGAGATGCCGAAAACTAGGAAAGACAACAAAACATTCACATGGGCATGCTCAACAGGCAATATTTCCTTTGATTTAGGCTTCCAAACGGCAAGACCTCACTGGAGGAATATTTCAAGAAGATGGCTTGAGCAGCACCCAGACGTCAACAAGAAGGATGTATACTACCGGCTGTCCTGCAGGACTGTCCCCACACATACAAACACTAAGAGCGAAGACCTGGCCTGCCAACATATCGACGAGAGAGAAACTCTGTAAATCACTGGAAGACCTCCGCTGTTCAGCAACCATCGTCAGAACTCTTGGGGTTCCTGTCTGAGTGTGCGAAGAAGGAAAATTGTACAAGAAAAAACACATGTGCCACATTGACAATGACTGTAGAAACATACATTAAAACACTGAGAATAAAGTTCTAACTTGTACAACGAAAGATGATCTTAGGCACATGCTTCGATGCTAGCAATCAGATCCGTCAACTACATAAGCATGCCTTTTAGAGGCTCTGTACAGATGCAAGCATACATTCTTCAGTATGTTGCTGTTAGCATTAGTCGTCAGTACATACCACATGAAATAAACATGGGTTTGCATAATGCTTTCACGGAATGTACTTTTGCTTCAGATCGCAGAGTCTAGGACAGCAAAACGGAATAAGTTCTTCATGTTCTTTTAAATGTTTGCACATAGACCAAATCAAAGAACTACTTGAAGCTTTATCAAAACTGTCACGTTGAGTACACTCGTATGCTACTCCGAATCTAAAGTTTGTTAACTTACATTTAAGATATCGGTCAATGTCGATAATAAGATACTTTTTACAGCTCCTTTTAATTCAAAACGTTGATACAGAGAAAACTGGTCACTGTTTTGAATTATGAGCACACAAGTTCTGCCATCTACAGTCTGTAAATTTTTGAAAAAATTGAAGTAAAAACACATCAACATGTTCAACCCCTTGATTCAACCATACCATTCCAAATCCATTCTGAAATCATATTTCTCTTACACTTGACACCGATCTATATTTGCCATGGGAGTCCAGTCACATAAGCATCTCGTAAGTTTTAAAAGGTAGTCTGTTTACATTTATACGTAATTTGTTAAGCAGAAGGGGTTGTGGCCTATTCTGAGTAAGACATATTTCCATTTTCCATTTCGTTCTACAACAGTTTAAGGTTGTAGAAATTCTTGTTTACTGAATTGTCAGGAACCAGGGGGTTAAAGGAAATGTGGTCATCATCAGAGATTGACAGAGTTATTTCTTAAAACAATGTTCAAATTGCATGGGTGAACAATGATGGTGTGTGTGGTATAATTTACTAGTTTAAGTCTTATTGTAAATTGTGTGTATTGTTCATGTCTCCTGGTATGTAGCTGAATAGTGGTCTCAAAACTTTCCAAACATTCTTGCAAATTGCGTATATCTTTTCTGGTGTACATACCTCGCACTTACACACACACACACACACACACACACACACACACACACACACACATACACACATGCACGCGCGCGCGCGCGCACACACACACACACACACACACACACACACACACACATGCGTCAACGTAAACACTGCGATCAAATTGCATCGCCGAT